>ML208260.1:600000-773250 GCA_004369065.1 Pluteus cervinus
CAGACTATCTCTTCGACCGGGGTCGCTCTAAACTGAAATACCGTCCCACTACCCGAGAAAACGGGTAAAAAGAAGCAGAAGACATCACTGGTCAATTGACGTGAGGGTGTTCTTCAATGCCGTGATACTGGGCCACAAATAGCTCTTGAGAAGGGTTGGGTGTTCGAGAACCAACGATTACCAAAAGAAGTAACCAAGAAAGAGCAAGATACGACGCGCCAGTCCAGATAAACCGAAGATCTAGCTGTTGATGGGTTTGAACCCACCAGAAGGATAAGAAAAGGTGGGGGGATAATCGTTGGTCCTGCTTGCGCAGCTTGTTGGTGGGCTGGTGGTCAATTTCACATATTCAATTGAGAGGCGCTTACCAGACCATAACTCCAGACTCGGCCCCCGCGTCTTGTATTTGTGGAGTAGGCGTATAATACGCTATATGAACCCAGAAATCGTGAATTCATGGGAGCGTTGTTCATTCAACTCACGCAATGGATGGATCGAGTTTGCAATTGCCAGTGGTGTCGGTTTGATAAGGTCGGCTGATATGTGCTTCGTTTCACTGCATTACAGTAATATTCCGATTTGGCACCAGCGTGGTTCGATCACCAACAGTAGGTAATTAGATCCGTAGCAGGGGGAGTTCCTGTCTTGCCCAAATTCTCGTAAGTGACTTCTGGGTACGTAGATAACGTGTGGGGGCGACTCACTGAATCCCGGACTGGTTCTTCCAGACAAGAGCAATCGAGCGTCACTGGTACCGGCTCGAACAAAAACGGAAGAAACCAGTTCGCAGAGGTTCGATCTGATCATGCAACCCCTTCTCTGCATGGGCATTTTGGACTCCGGCTAAATCCCTGTTCACCTTATTAGCTGCGCCTATATGTACATACAAGGTTTCTTGAAATGAGCAGATTCGACCCATATTTCATCAGGATCCGAGTCACTGCAATTCGGTCCAGGAATTAGGTTCTGTTGTGACAGTCTCATAGCTTGTAAGACATGTGCATGAGATCTCGATGGAAGAGGCAGATGTCCACGAACCCCGACCTTTGGCGAGCCCGCTTGATCATCTAGACCATTTTCAGACACTCAATAGCTGGAATGGAAAATACTGGGGATAGTTGTAAGCCTCGCTGAAAGCATAATTCGGACCGCGAGATCAGCATCCCCTTATATAACCCACCAGAGGCCCAAGGTCGTGAACAACGAGCGCAATCTTCAGCCCATCTTTTGGACTAGACACCTGGTGAGGACGCCCACAGTCTTGATTGGCCTGACTCTAAATCTCATCAGATCAAAGCACTAAAACCACAAGCTTACCACACGATTGCCTACCTCCGCCGGTCGATCCACAGTAAGGATCTGGTTGTCGACCTGGCGTCCGTTGACCTTAATCAAGCCCCAAGGAGATGTGTCATCGCGAACTCTTCTTGAACAAATCGGTAGATTGCGGCCACCTGACCTTCACGAGTGAAAAGACGATTGACTGCGAAGAAGAGCAGTGTTTTCTGAGTACATCTCATCCGAAAGACTGCACATCAGGGGGCGAACCATGCAGATGCCGCCGGTACTATGAGCAACCAGACAGGCAGATTACGGAGGTTTGCACAGAAGAAATCACCGATAAATCGTTGCTCAGTATTTCACAGGTCCCAGGAAAGTGTTCGAGATGTCCGCCCTAATGTGTACGTACCATGTACCATGTATTAGCCCGACACGGGAACTACACCGAGAGCACGGCATCGACTAGCATTCCATCATCTATACCACCATCTCCATAATCATCATCTTCCATGTCTTCATTGTCCTGTCTTTCGTGATCCGCCGCTTGGGCCCTTTGGATGGCTTGGGCTTTCTCGATATCCTCCAGAGTCCATAACGAGATCCCCGTCTGGTTTTCGTTGGGATTTTGCGAGATAGAGCGCATAAAGAGTTTCGAAAGTGTAATCGCCATGTCTGTGGACAAGTTAGAAGCAGTTTCAGTGATGTACTGGTTGATCCAGCGAGGCAGCTTTGCGCGTTTATCCGCTCGGGCAAAGCGCTGGGATTTTGAAAGTAAATTTAGTGATTATTTAAAATGGTACATGTAGGACACACCTTGTCAGCGAACACCATCAACCCCCAGTCTGTCTTCCCTCGCAGGACACGTCCAACACACTGTGCGGCATTACGCATAGCATCGAAACCTAAGAATTCGGACTCGCGGATTCGATAGGCATCCCGGAGGTATTCCAATCGGGCCCTGAGAATCCGACTCTCTGTATACTGATATGGAATGCTAGTTTTGTCAAAACCTAGGCCGAGCGGGAAGCCAAAAGAATAAACGTGCCCAAACATGATCACAGCTCTTCCGTAGTTGTGGTCAAAATCGATACCCTCAGATACCTTCCCTCGAGCAACTGACAACAGGACAGCCCCACGACCATTGTCGCAAGCCTGTAGGTCGAAATAGAAGGGTATGATGCAACTGGATAAGGAAAATGCTTACCCTTCTATAATTCTCGAGCGCAATACTGGTTTCGTTCGCATCGGGCGTCTCGACAAATATAAGTTTATTTTTCCACACTTCGTTGAGGATGCCCTAAATGTTGCGATCACTCAGCAGGTCTCGGATAGTAAAAATAACGACGAACCATATCGTTCCATGCTGCGACTATCGACTCCATATAAAGGTAGCTGGGGAAGAACGCTACAATCCCATCCGGGACGATCTTGCTATATTCAACAAGAATACTCCCGAAATTGCGTACCACGGCTGGGTCATTCCTAACTTCGAATCGTGAACTGATGGCCACTTGATCGCTACCTCTTGTGATAACCTAGTCGGCTTAATATTTTAGTCCGCGTGGAAGTATCTGGAAGGACGTACGAGTGGCAAAAAGGCATTTCGGGTCAGCGTCATCGGATACGTCTCCTGCACGACTGGTGTGAATTGTAGCATTTTTGGATACATGTCCAAAGGTGAGATGGTTCCGGACGTAATCACCACGCTGCTAAATCGTTCGAAAATAGGTTTTATAGCGAGAGATGGGTCAAGGCACCTAAAGCAAGATCAAGATTTCATATCAAGAAACTCGTGGAACCTACGTGAAGTGAAATACTGGGTTCGGTACTGTGGCATTATCGGTTTCAAATGGCTCCAAGATGAGCAAGAAACCTGACCGTGTCTCGATAAGTGCTACGTCGTTCGAGTGATTTCCGGGCTTACCTTTGTCATAGGTTGATACCAGGGTTGCAAAGGCTGCTATCTTTTGCAAGGACGAATACTCATCTAATCGGTCGAGTTCGAGTGTACGGATAAGTGACTGGAGTCGCTCTGCACAGAACCTAGTCATGCATCAGTGCCACACCAATCGAGTCTGATAAAATTACTTTAGTGGCCGCCGTTCAATGTATGTTATGTCCTTCAGATGTTGTAAAAACGAGAGGGGTGTTTCAGCGACTACGTGCAGCACGCGCATGCGTGTCTATAGAAGATTGATGCAAGGTTGAGAAGAGTATAACACGTAACACACTTTGAGATATTCGATAAACCTTTTGAGAAATGCGACAAAGTGTTCTGCCTTTCGAATGTTACCAGGGACGGCCTCATGAATGAGGTCTTCTGGTAAGACTGAGAGAGATTTCAGCTGAGATCTGACGGATGCAAGGGAGAGAACTTACGCGGATTCGCCATGAATGCGTCTGTGTCTGGTTCATCATCGAAGGAGTCTTGGAGACCTTCAACAAGTTTCGCATATTCGTCTTGCAGTTTGGCAGCATCCTTCGTTTTAGCCCTGTAAAAGGGGCCATGATTAGATTTCGGCTCTTCAGATTTCTAAACGACGTACTCTTCGATCTTCTCCCCCAGTTTGATCACATTTCGCCCAGCGGAATCCAACATTGGCCTCGTTAGATCGATGCTTAGAGACTCGATGCAAACATTGTCTGTCGAGGACGTGAGGGGTTACACCTACGCCGCTCATGGATGCGCACCTATGTTATGAGCTTCGTCAAATACAACGATAGCATCTTTAGACAGTTCATTCGAAACTTGGTCTGCGACTTTGGGATCCAACAGATAATGGAAGGAGTATATTATGACGTCAACAAAAGGCATCTATAGATAAGGAGATCAGAAATTCCACTGGAAACGAGTGAAATATTCCCTACCATCCTCCGGACAGCGAAATATGGGCATACCCCCTTCTCACGACCATATTGCAAGACATCGGCCAATGTCCATATCCCAGGGGGAATTAAACTTCCGGGCTCCATGTTACCCAGGTTCTACAGCACCTTGAGACAACTGCCAACGGAACGGGTTAATGTGATTTACCCACCTCGTGCCAATCACACAGGTCCACTGAACCAGGATCTTCTCGTCCTTTCGCACATACTACCGAGTTTGTCAAGTCTCTACAGCGTGCGTCTACCACCTTCCCTTTCTTCTCTTTAGAGACCTAAGGAAGCTGTTCACAAAGGTCGGTTACTGAGAAGAACAGCCGTACCTCGGGATGTATGCAAAGGTTCTTCCGGCTGGTGAGACCCAAGCCCATAAAGTTCTTCTCTTTCTGCCTGTCCTCTTCTGTCTCCGCATGCTCAGTCCTGTATTCCATTAGTCGCTTGAGTTCTGCTAAAGCCTTTTCGATCTCGGGAACAGTTCGAGAGCAGTAAACGAGCTTTCTGTGGTTTGGATGGAACTATCAGGCAGGAAGTTCTATTGAGTCTTTTCATCTAGGAGGCATTTACTCACTTGTTGATATGAAACAATGAGGGAGAGCAATGAGACGGTCTTGCCAGTACCCGAAGGCATCTCCAGGACGCAATGGCCAGTCGCATCCAAAGTGCGTTTCAAATCGCACATGTACGAGTATTGCTCTGTACGCCAAGTTAGGTGCTATGTTGCTCGTCTTTGACAAGAGCATACCAGGATATATGCGGTCATAAGGGAATATTATCTGGAAGAACCTCAAATGCCTGTTTGACTTGTCATGTGAAATTTCTTACAGGAAGATTATCAATGAAAAACTTCATGGATATTAGACAAATGTATTATAGAAAGCGAACAGCAGCAGGATAATTGGAACGAGCCGAGGGGTGGTTTTGGGATGGGTGGTAGCGCTCGCTTCAAAAACGCGACCCGTTTCCGGTGTATGGGTTTGTTTTGCAAAAAGCTCCCGATCGAATCTTATTCTCAGAAAAATTACACGCATTAAAGTAAACAAAAAGAACAAACTAGATCGACAGCATCTGCGGAGGATTCGGGTCATTAGAATATCCATACATCTTTCGTCCATATCAGCAAGTCCACTCCCAAGTATGAGGACTATGCAAAGTGTCAATCGTAGGTGGCGTGTGGGGGGGAAGAACAGTCTAAGTCCAAATGGAGGTCCGTAAAGTAAGTACAAGAGTTCATCCCTGACGTGCGACTGATTGTGAGGCTGTCTGAAGGACACCCTGCGCTTCGGCCTGACTGTAGAACATCGTCAGAGTTTGCTCGTGAGGGTACCACGGGGAAAAACGTACCCAACGCCCTGAATCCCGTAACCATCGTTCGGCGAAACACCGCTGGTGTCCGAAATTGGAACAACACCGCTTTCGTTCTGCACAGGCGAAACTGTTGTACCAGCTTGAGTGGTAAGCCCTTGTTGACTCCACTGGTATTGCAACATCGCCGACAGGCCGCCAGAAATACCGGTAGAAAGCCACTGAGTATAGGCCTGGTCTCGTTGGTCATCCGTCACACCAAATGAAGTCGCCGAAACTGCAACTATGTGTGAGGAAACTTCTGATTTATTGAACGTGCAACTCACCAGGATCACTCTGGAGTGGTGCGACTGAGGAGTTAAATGGTACGAAATCTGGTGCATTGTCTTGTGTGACAAGACCGAAGCCTGTGAGGGAAACGGGTTTGCCCGTGCTGATGAAGCGTCAGTTGAGTCAACCCCTCGTTCCGGTCTCAACTTACCGTTGACCGGCAGCTGCTTGACGTTGGATCCAGTTCGTTCCAATCTGGACAACGTTGTCGAAGGGACTAAGACTTGGGTCGTCAAATCCATATGTGTCTTGGTCAGGGAACAGTTGGAAAGTGCCGAAACCAATTTGAGGAATGCTTAGGATGTCCTCACTATCAACACCTTGAGAACCGTCGAAAGCGGGGCCAACTCCGACATCCTCTTGTCGTCTTGTATCTGATTAAAAGCTAACATTGAGTCCGATAATCGTTTGATCCCAATGGAGACCCACGGGATGCCACCCATCTGCCACGAACACGAATACCATCGGCAGAGCGCTTCCTCTTCTTTTGCATGTCCCTCTGTTCTTGTAGAAGTGAAGCTTTTGTCAATACCGGGATACTACGGCGACGTTGTCCAGGAGCAGGTGAAGTTTGAGGTGGTGGTGGTGGCGGTGGTGGTGTTGTCTTCTGGAATAGTTTGGGACAATCAGCACAGAAGAAGCCTTGATTTCTGGTTGCATGTCAGAGTCATCTGTGAAATCGATACTGTCTCCTCTTACCCCGATGTGACCAGATGATTGGGATCCACACTCTTCACATGCTGCGCAAGAGTGGAGTGCCATTGTGTAACTGTGGTTGTGGTGCACAAGGAGCCTGCAGGAAGAGTGGAATTGCACCTGCATCATATTTTAATAGGGTTTCTTTTATGCGAGGATTCCACTAACCGTGGGTCATTGGCAAGTTCCCTGCGACAGGAGGTGAGTAGAGTTCGTATGCGAGATAGGCGGGATCGTACCATCCCATGATCGCAGGACTGTTAACGTATCGTGACACGACCTGAGTGGTGTAATTCTTGAAGGCATTGATAATATTTTCGTCTGTGTAGAACTGGTCGTGCTGTTGATCTTTGACGAACTGGCGAACGTAGGTGTCCATCCCACCTGTGAAATGGAAATGAGTTCCGAACGAACCACTTTAGGAACAGCGAGAATGTACCGTAGTCATTACTCAAGAAGTTACGCGGGAGGGTGGTAGAATTGGAATTGGTGCGGGAAGCAATCTGGAACGGTCCGACTGTGCTCGAGATCGTCGGGTTCCAGTTGTTGGTGAGTGAGAAGACTAGGTAAATTCCGTGATCCTGCGCCGATTGCACTATTTTGTCCAGCTTTTGGAGTCCATTCGTGCCATTGTTGATTGAGAGTGTACCGTTGCTGATCAGCTGGAACCAGGTTCCATTTTCGGGGATGGCCTCGACGTCTGTAATGTAATGACAGGTTAGACAACAAAGAGCACTTGCACCAACCAACGAACCATTGAAAGCCCATGCCCGAACGAGGTTGATGCCCGCCGCTGACATATTCCCGAAAACATTGTCAACATCCTCATCCGCGTTCAAAACCGATAACCAGTAGACATTAGTTCCAATGAATGTGATCGCACTGAAAGTGAATAAGGGTCACGGAGAAGACGGCCAGGGATTCGAGCGGGACTGACCTTCCGTTGACCACGAACTGGCCATTCTCAGTCGTAACGAAATTGGAGGGAGGGCCGTCATTGTTTCGTTTCTCAACATAACGGGAGACTCGTGTAGGGTTCGTAGCAGCGACGACCAAGAAGCTTGAGGCAACAAGAACAAGTTGCCAGAGGCTAGCGCTGAACATGGCGACGCCCAAAAGGAAGGGAAGGAGGCAATCTCGGGACAAGAATACGCAACGTCGAATTATAAATGCCCATCAAGCGCCGTCCTCACGTGTCAGGGCACTGGATTGAAGGAACAGCCCTTCGTGGAAAGGGTGACGAGATTCTGCACCAGAAAGAAAGGGATGCGGTCGGCACGCCAGGCCATGCGTGCGCCCAAAATCGTTAATTATTCTATTTCCGTACCGTTCATCGGCAGCAGGACTGTGGGCGTACTTCCAGGGTTGTTGTTGACACGGTGCGCAGGTATCGATGCTGCATGCGCAAGGACCGTTCCCAGTGCACAGGCCGTTTGTGATGACTGTGTGATGGTTGTCGATCAACATCCAATTGCCTTTTTGTGTTTCGGACTGCACAGCCCCCATGGTCGTTCAATTGCTCTCCAAGGCCACTAGATCCTGGTGCCCCTCCATTGTTCGCACCACTCAGCCTCGCCTCCGAATAGCTAAATCCTATTCAACAAACCCGAAGCGAACTCCTTGGAGGCAAGACACAACACCCGAACCCTCCGTCTTTGTCGAAGAGAATTTCGCCAAACACACCCTTTTTGTGCTGGATGTCGCGAAACGAGCGATCAAATTTTCACTTATAGGCCTTTTCACACTCGCTGCAACAGCAGCAACAGCATATGAAGGGGCCCATCTCTGGGTCGAGCACAGAGAACTCTCGCCCGATCCGGACCCGGAAGTAGCAAGGTGGCAATGGGCCTCCACTTTGGACAGATGGACAGGCGACCCCGTGAAGGGCGGAACTGACCAGGTACTTGGAGTGAAGGGCCAGCACGTATTACGGTCGGCATGGATGGCGCAGAACTGGGGCGTTGGATTCAGCACTGCAGTCATCGGCGGTGAGGCTACAAATGGACATGAAGGGGCCTTGCCTGGCCCCGGGGGACTCAACGTCATTGACGCCGAGTTGCAACGAGCGGAAGACTTTCTGAGGTCTGCTGTGACCATTGCAGAACATGCTGCGATTGACGGAAAATTACAACCGGAAACGCTTGCCGTCCTCCTGGCCCGCCATGCGAATGTCTTAGAACGACTGGGTCCTTCGTTCTGGGCAGAAGCCAAAGCCAAATATGAACGTGCGTGGGCAACTCTGCCTCGCAACGACGACTTGGATGCTGCCCAGATCGCATCCAAAATTGGCGACATCTCCGCTCGTCTCCGACAAGAAGGAGAAGCGGCAAGTTGGTGGGCTCGAGCCATCAATCTAGTTGTAGCAGGAGGAAAGAATGCGGCTTCAGAAGATAGTTCATCACAGGTTCCTACAGCCGCACCAGCCGCACCCCTCGCCCAAAGAATATTGACGAGTACCCTGGTTGCACAGTCTGCTCATCTCGCGTCTACTGGGCAACTCAAACAAGCTCAAGCTCTTGAGGAACAGGCTCTTGCTCTCCTTCGATCAATCCAGCCCCCTGAATCCTTTGCCACAGCATCACCCCCTCAAGCTCTCCATGCTTTATTCTTACTTCAACGGTCCTCCATCATTTCCGTCCACCTTGCAGAGGTGCTCTATTCCCTCCGAAAACCTGCAGCAAGCTCCGTTCAATGGCTTACCTCTGCCGCGGGCTCATCAGAACGCGTCGTTAGGGCGCTGACCGGACCCCTTCTAAAAACGTCGACCCAAAAACAACAGCAAGAAAATATCCCCGACGTCACTGATGCCCCTTTACTTCAAGTCTACAGCGAGTCACGATCTATGAAAAAACCTGCCAGCGCATTGCTGCGAGACGCGCGTCGGACCACAGCAGAGGCTTGGAATCTGATAGGACTGCTGAAAGAGCGTCGGGAACCCCAAGCCGCTTTGGAATGCTATGAACGCGCTTTGAATTGGGCTGGTGCACCGAGCAAAGACGCAGGTGCTAGACAAGCTGCTGCAGGTACCTTGCATTCAGACTGGGAAATGTTTTTGAACAATTACCTGCGTTTGAAGAGGACCTTGCACCCTGACACACCATAATGTTATTTACTCACACAGGGCTTGAATTTCCTTGATACATAATACATCTAGCATGACCCATCCTTGGGCAGGGCAATTCAGAATGGTGATCCGTCTATCTATTCCCTAGTCCGCTCAACTGCCACGCCCCCATCCTCCGAACATAGGGGATCATACCAGCAAGCCACAAGACTGTAGCTTGCAAGGTCGCCAGCACACCAGAGCTTGAAACAAGGCTGGCAATACCGAGGATCCTCTTGGTCATACGGATGGTTGTCAGAGCGCGGGTACGGCGCTGCTTTGCGTACTCTTCAAGCTCTCCCTTCTCATCATCAACACGACGGGTGAGTGTGACCCCCAAACCAATGGCATCTCGGATTCCGAGGTTCATTCCTTGACCACCCGCAGGGGAGTGGATGTGAGCGGCATCACCGACCAAGAATACTTCAGCGCCATGGCGCCCAGTATTGGCTGCTTTTAGTTTCGTGAAAAACTTGTCGGCAATAGCTGAGTGCGTTCTAAATCGAGCTGACCAGATGGTCTTGATTATGCGTATAGGCGATGAGTTTACGGATGAGTCGGACGACATCGCTACAGTGCCTGTCTTGTCTAGATATCCTTGTATGAACCCAGTCGGAGGGTGAGGCGGAGGAGCACCTGCGTCCAATGGGACGTTGAAGATAACTCGGTATGACACCTCGTCCCCCGATTTGGGGAGGGGGAGACAGAGCAGGAATCCTTGACTGGAGATGCTACCGATACCAGTATCAGTCGGTAAAGCTGGACTCTCAGCATCAAACACAACATCCGCCAGCACCATTTGTGTTGTTGCATTATCGGTGTCAATTTCGTCACCATCAGGATCACTAAAAGTTATGCCTGCCAGTTGACGAACCTGTGGATTGAGTAGAGCAGGCAACTGAGGTGAGATTGCATGTTCTCGTTATGATCAGAAATCGAGGCACCTACCACTGATCGAGCGCCGTCCGACCCGATGATGAACCTCGCGCTGATAATAGAACCATTCTCAAAGCGAACTGATGTCTTTCCTTCTACTTCAGACTCCTGGAAACCTACGACCTTGTGGGAGTATGCAACTTTCTTTCCCAGACTTTCCAAAGTTTCTTCGAGGAGTTTCTCTGTTATATGCTGCGGCAGTAGCAAGACAAATGGGTACTTTGTGTATGGCTTGAGGTAATCAAAGTCGGGTGTGAGAAGCCTGCTCTTGCGGTCAGACATGGCAACCCCCAGCCCTTTGATTCCACGGGCGACGAGTTGGTCAGCGCAGCCAATGGATTCCAGAGCCTAAATTATTCCGTATTATTGACACAAATCTGCCAAATTAGTCGCAAGGAGGGGTACCTCCAAAGTCGCTGCGTGTATTGCCATTGCACGCGAAGTAAGGATAGACTTTTCCTCCGCTGCGTCCACGAGGATTATATCGCTGCACCCAGCCTTTAGAAGCGAAATGGCGGTGGCCAGCCCAGTCGGACCAGCACCGACGATGAGCACAGTTGTCTGTTCTGGGAGCATACGAGGTAGTCGGTTGTGCTTGACGTGTGCCGGGCCGAAGCGTGCCGTAACACGTTGGTTGTCCTCTTGCTCCGTATTAGATTCCCGGTATGGCAATTCGTGGCGGGCGAGCGGGACTCTCCATAGCCCGATTTGCACAGTCTTTGCGTCCTAATTGGCAGATTGGACCTAGATATTACCCGTCTAAATTCCGATATTTTCCACCCTCGAATCGTCGCAATTTCATGGCCAGTGCTGCTGTCAACGCCGAGCGTTTCCTTGCTGATCGAGCTGCTCCTCTGTGCAGTCTCGAGGTCGGGAAAGCCTTCGAACTTTTGAGGTAATGATTTTTCTATGCCTCTCTTGATTGATGTCAATTCTTGTTTAAAGCGATCAAGAAAAGTTGTATACCCACTACATCAACCAGGCATCGTGGGCTGGAGTGCGGATCATTCAAGGTATGTTCAGATATCGACCGAAGTCGTTGGAGAGGAGGCTCACCACACAACTATCTAGAACAATGGACACCTGAAGCGACCTCTCTTTACGATCTCTTGATCCTGATCTTCAGCAATCCAGAAGGCGACTTGGCTGATCTTGGAGGATTGCAACAGCGTGCGGGTCTCTCCGCTGAAGAATGGGAAGACCTTTCTCAATATACTTCTCAAGTCGGTGGCTTCCACAATTGAATTCCCACAACTAATGCGCCGTTATTCAGGTCTTAAGCAATCTTGTTAACTACAAGAGCTTTGGCTTCACGAAAATCGTACCCAGACTCTCTCTTGAAAAATTCGCTGCTGCTGTCAGTAACTCTGCCAGGCCAGCGGAAGCATTACCACTCTGGAACAAGGTATTTGTCAATCTTACTTCGGGCTTCTCGAGGCACTCATCTATTTTGAATAGCTCAAAAGTCACATTTACGCGACCTCCCCGGAAGCCAGTCTTTTCATAGGAAAACGGAACCTAGGACACGTTTCGAACTATTACCTTGGGGAAATCATCACGGACGATGAGGTGGCCGCAGTTCAAGCGGCAGCAGAGAAGTTGGGAATTGACGTTCTGAACACCCGGTTCGTCCCTATGTCCTATCAATTACTTCTTCTGTGCTGATGAACGGGATCAGTGTTGTGAAGAATGGCCCAGAGGACTTTACATTGCTCATCGCATCAGCTTCTTCAGAAGCTCCTGCATTTCATGATATCGATTATAACAGTGGGAGTGCGAAATTGAAGGTTCAATACGGAGACTACTCCCAAGCCCTTTCGACAGCGGCAGCAGCGCTCCTGGAGGTAAGTTATATATATAAGAGCTTGAGAGGTCGAACGAAATAGTGTCTAGGCCAAAAAATATGCCGCCAATGACAATCAACGAGCAATGCTGGATGGGTATAGCGAGTCGTAGGTCAATCACCGAAATCGCTTGTTTTCTTGCTTACAAATCGCATTAGCTTCGAGACAGGGAGCATAGAGGCTCACAAGAGAGGTTCCAAGTACTGGGTAAAGGATGTGGGCCCAGTTGTTGAATCATATCTTGGAGTAAGCCTGATTTTGTCAGTTCGTCTACGTGCTGATCTGACCACCTCAGTTCATCGAAACTTATGTCGATCCCTATGGTGGACGTGCGGAATGGGAAGGTAGAATCCTAACCCTTTCCAGGTGTTTCTCCTCTGACTTGTTTGGCAGGATTCACTGCAATCGTCAACAAGGAGCTCAGTGCGAAATACGAGAAGCTCGTAGAGCAAGCGCCCGAACTTATCAAGGTCCTCCCTTGGGGCAAGGACTTCGAGGTTGACGTCTTCAGGAAACCGGACTTTACGGCCCTCGAAGTCGTCTCATTCGCAACTGGTGGTAAGGGCTCCGAGTCCGATCTTCATCAATTGCGCAGCGCTGAAATGAATATCGAATTGCACAGGGATACCAGCAGGCATCAATGTACGTGTTATCTTGTCGACGCAAATAGCCTCCATTTCAACCAGCAACCGTCAACATTTTCTAGATCCCCGTAAGTCCCTGGGTTGCTTTTGTTTTCTGGATACCAACCATCCTACAGAATTACTATGATATTAGGGAATCAACAGGGTTCAAGAACGTGTCTCTTGCGGTAAGTGTCGGTAGTTGGAGCATGTGTGATTACACCCTTGACCCCAAAAAATCAGAACATTCTTGCAGCTAAGGCTCCGAGTAAGTCTATTGCGGTCACAGGATCCCCGTTCTCAACGGCATTTCCTCATAGACGAAGAACTCACTTTCATCCACCCTGACGACGTTAAGTTGTACAACGCCTGGGATAACAGGGCCTTCGAACTCCAGGTCGCAAACCACGAATTGCTCGGACATGGATCGGGAAAACTCTTTGAAGAAGGCCCTGATGGGAAGAAGAACTTTGATTCGGAAAAGGTATGTTACGATTCCTTGTTCTAACGAATTGCTGCTCACCAAAGAGGTTAGGTCATCAACCCATTGACAGGAAAGCCAATGTATGCCATCTCAGAGGGTCGCTATTTGACGTTGACACTATTCATTTATGACAGCACTTCATGGTACAAGCCAGGTCAAACGCCCGGCTCCGTCCTTGGGGAAGTATCTTCCTCGATGGAGGAATGTCGGGCAGAAACCGTCGCCTTATACCGTATGCATTATCTTCTCTTGGTATTGCCTTGGTATGGGCGCTGATGCAGGTGCTGTTTAGTCGTGAGCAACCCTGATATCCTCAAGATATTCAACGTAAGTTCTGATCCACACTCGCTGCACAAATGCCAAACGCGCCCTTTAGTACGTCGATAAGCAAGAGGTAGAAGATATCCAATACATCACGTTCCTGTTGATGGCTCGTGCTGGGCTTCGTGCACTGGAGTTTTGGGACCCTGCCGCTAAGAAGCACGGACAAGCCCATATGCAAGCTCGGTACGTCAAAAGCATTCTCGTGGCCTCAGAATGTCTTATCTGTTTACCCCACGAAATGCCTCGTTTACCATTCATTCAGGCTCGGTATTACTCAATTTTTAATACGCTCTGGAATTGCACGCCTGGAGGAAGTGCGGGGAGAGGACGGTTCGTTACAAAACCTTTATGTCCGGGTACGTTCATCCTTGACTTTATTTCTTTTATTCGTTACCACATGTTTGGCTTTGCACCGGTCTACTCCCCCGATGGACATCCCCAGCTCATGTTAAGATGGCGATGAGCTGGATTGCCCTTGATGTGATCATTCACGTCATGTCGACTTCTTTATAATTGGTTCTCTTCATTATAGGTCGATCGGGCACGCGTTTTATCCGAAGGAAGAGAGGTTGCCGGAAAGTTACTCGTCGAACTCCAAGTACGGAAGAGTACGGCAGATGGACCCGGTTCGCGGGAGTATTACACCAACTTGACAAAGCCTCTTGACGGCTGGGAGGGTGAAATTCGGGATTTGGTTCTGCGCAAGAAATTGGTAGGAGGGTTCTCTTTTGGTCATATGGTTGATGTAGACTGACAGAAACTTCGATATAGCCACGCAAAATCTTTGTTCAGCCGAATACCTTTATCGTTGACGGAAAGGTGCAGCTCAAAGAATACCCCCTCACGAATGCGGGTGTCATTCAGAGTTTCATCGATCGTAAACTGTAAGACTGATAAGGGTCGGACAACGTAAGATAGCAGAAACCTACGAGAAATGGGTATCGATTGAACAACGTAGTGCAAAGGGTTATTAAAATAAAAGCACCTATGGGAGCTATCACTAAACCATGTCTCTATTTGTCAAATATGGGGCATAATAAGTTAACAGTGCATGCATAAATTGTTGGCATAAGTAATTATGATTGAATTCTAATGTAGAATGATCAGGATAGCCAACTGCGATCACGACGTTTCTCGGACCAGTCCAACAACAACGGTGACACTGTCATACATATCATGAGCTATGTTTAGATGTGCCAAAGCGATTGAACTTACTCATCAGGTTTCTGCAAAAGAAGGTAGTATTGTCATCAGTAGGATCGAAGGAACCAATTCATCAAAATACTTACCCCACCACGGAAGAACATTCCTTGTCGTGCTGCTTCCCCTGTTAGTGAATATAATTAGATTACGGGGGAAAAAACATCTCCTGACCAGCGAAATACACTCACTTTCGAAAGGGCTCACACGAGATTTACTCATCATACATTGCCGGGCATAATCCACGAGCCGGTCAGCCATCGTTTGAACTTGAAGTTCTTCCGACCCTCCAGCTCTTGCAATGAGTTTACAAATTGTCACCATCTCTGTGGAGAAAACGTTATCCGAGAATCCGTCAGTCTGCGAGGTGTGTGTGTGAGCCCGGTGTATGAAGAGGTATTAGGGTGGGGGACAGACGTATGCAATGATAATGTCTCCGTGCCTGAGTTTCGTTTGATATGTTGCTGCTTCACTCGGTGAGTCGACACATGCACGAGAGAATTTACGGCCTGCATTAGCAGGCAGTTTTGTTAGCTGCCTATAGGAAGGTTTAGCGGTGGAAGGGATGAACGCAAGACAAAAGCCACTTTGGACAGTTGAAGAAATGCGACTGCGCAGCTTGCTTGTAGAATATTGAAGAAGCACGAATAATGGAGAAGCCACTGTCACCCAAACTTTCATATGTGTAGATTTTATTAGCACTGGCCAAATAACTGGGGTGTCAACTCACTTTGCTGAGCGTAGTAAACCCGACGACGCGTTTAAGCTTATCATACATGCTGTACTTGAACCTATAAGAATCGGTAAGAACTATCTTGCTGGAACAAATTGCGTATGATACTCACCAGCTTGGACGAATCTCTCTCGCAAAACTCCACCATACGCCAGGTCCAGACATTCATATGGCGTCAACTCCCATCCTTCAACTTGCTCTCGTTCCTCGTAGTCTAGTGTCGGATCGATTTCCGGTTCACCAGCCCACGCACTCCGGGCATATCGATGACAATGGTACATCAACGCTTGCGAGAACAACGCCGGGTCTACACCACTATCAACCCAACCCCCAACACCGTCCGCAACACCAAAAGCCACTCCCTGAGTGGGGATATCAAGAATACACGCATTGATGATGTCACGGATAGAAATTGAAATAGGACGGCACAGAAGGAATAAGCAAGGTCATACACCCAACGAAACAATGGGGAGAATAAGGTGCTTACTCACTGAATTATCGCGCATCTGTGTAGAACCAAGCTAGCGATGTTAGCTTCAGTACTTCACGATGCCTTAACAGGCAGAGATAAGCGGTATTGTAATCACCTGTTGGATGAAGAAGAAGTCCTCTCCTGCATCTTGAGTCAGGGTATCCTGACGTAGTGCAAGCATTTTATCACGCCATGCACCTATAAGACCGTCGGCTGGGAAAGGGACTTTGGGCCGTTGACCTGGTGGTTCAGGTTTGCCTGCCCAACTTGCACCGATATGAAATTCGTAAGGTCGTTGAGAGACCGTTGCGTAGGCACGAAGCGAAGAAGCGGATATGTGTGGGTGACACCGACGTCTTGCCTTGCGAACAACATTAGAGGAGAGGCGGGTTGCAGAGCGGGAGGATATTTGCATGCTTTCGGCGTGTTGCAAGGTCGAATTGGGACGGATTCAAACTGCCATATTTGCAAAAAAGGGCTCGGAAAAAATTAATAATTCTCAAGTAACGACCTGTCACACTCATCTCGACACTGCACCAAGTCAACAATCACTGCATTTCACGACTTGCCCGACCAGCCCTTCCAATCGAACTGCGATTGCGGCCGTCTACTACTACTATTAGGCTTAGCACCACAACTCTTGGGAGGAGCCATCGGTTTTTTTTCCTTAGCTGGAGTCCGGAGCTCCTGGGGTAGAGGGGGGATTTCAATACTCGTAATTGGCTTTAATTCCTTCAGATTTGCCCCCGTTGAGGCACGCCGTTTGAACGGGTTTCGTGGGGGCCTCGAATTTGAAAGAGCGGTATTTGTCAACGGCAGGATTCGATCTCGGCCAGGTATCTGCGAGAGAGCAGTACGGTGCTCGCTTGCCTTCTTCCACTCATCCATCTTCCTGTGATTGAGTTTTGCAACCTGTGGCTTGAGTGACGTTCGTGCAACCGGTTTTGGGGGTTGAGTAGGGAGTTCCGCCCAAGGAGGAGGATCGCGATAAATTGTCAAGTCATTCACATCTTCCTTGGTTAGAGAAGAAAGGGCTCGAGTAACCTTGGATGTGATGATTGGTTCGCTGTAAAATGAGAGCATTGCATGGCGAGCTTCAAGCAAGTCCGACTCCCCTGCTACTGCAGTCCAAACCCGAGCGTCGTTGTATGAGCTATGAATATTTCCTGCCAATCTCGGAGGGGCAATGCCTGCCCAAACCGAAGACTGAATCGCTACTCCACGAGGACGGCCGTCGTTGAGGCGAGCCTTTGCGTTGTCTCTTTCTTCTTGGACCTGTTGTAGTCTTTGACTATCGCGTTGAATGATACGCCCTGATCGTGGAAGAACATATAATTCATTTTCAGGCCTAACGTTCGGAGAAGCTTTGAGGGACTGCAAATGGTAAGGGGTCCTGATGTGGAAGGAGTGTGGATTCGTTGACGAGTGCAAAGTAGCGAATCGTGTTGTAAGGGTACCAAGAGCATCGGCTATTGGTGTCGGGTGAAACAGCGTCCCATCGTTGGAGGGTTGGTATGGATAATTAGGGTCTATTCTGCATTTAGTACCACGTAAATCTGCGAGGTGGGGTCAGAATGCGTGGTGCCTTTAATCGACCTGCAGGCCTACCTACGACAGAGAGCGCGGGAAAGGCGAGGAGATGTGGTAGAACAGCATTGTTCAGTTGTGAGCAATCTTTGAGACAGAGTACACGTAGAGACCATGGACCTCTACGCTGTTGGGTGCCGTCCGGTTGCGGATCGGCCCATAGCAGAGTTTCGGAAAGAGTCTTAATCGCAGCAGGAGAAATCTGGGTCCCCGTGATGTCGAGAGCTGCCAGCGTATGGAGCGACTTGAACTCAGCAATTGAATCATCTGTCAAAAGATTACAACCTGGTAGTTCGAGAATGGTGACGAGTGAGAACTGTGTGGTGCATTGAATGCACTGGAGTAGTGGTAGGTATTCATCTCCAAGCGGAAGAGCGTAAGAAGAGAGCTCCGGAGGTAGCTTGTCGTATATCTGGACCAGAGTAGCCCATAAACGCGGGTCCACTTTGGAGTCTGGAGGACAAAGAGCACGTAAAAGGTCGAATGCGTGTGGATTCGATGGTGGCCGGTAATTGAGGCGGATAGGGCCTATGTGGTGGATGTCGAGCGGAAACCTGGCGAGGACGAGGATGCAGAAAAAGGACAGACTCGGCACATAGCGAAAGGAGGTCGACAACGGCTGGTCGTAGACTCTGTTTCCTGGCACCAACCTGGAGACCGACGAGGCGCGGTGCAAGTCAATCATGGCCACGTGACGGCGGCGGCGGGGTCGATAAGGGAAGAAGTTCGCACGGGCCATGAGGGGCTATAACGTATCGAGGTTGTAACTTGTAAACATCCACTCACGCTGCCCTTTACTTTCTCCGTTTTTTACTCGCTGGCGTCCCGTTTCCCCGTCTTGCCTCCCCGTCCTCGTGGTCCAAACAGTCTTTGGCCTCATCCATTCCTTTCCAAATCCATAGATTTATCCAAAATCATCTCATTCTCTCCCTCCTGTCGCCATGACCACCCCAGGCTCTGGCCAGGACCCAAGAAACAACCCATTCGCTCGCCCTTACCAGACCCAACCTCAGCAACCTTTCCCCCAACCCCAACAGCCTTTTCCCCAGCCCCAGCAACCTTTTCCTTCAACCCAACCCCGACGTGACTTTGATGCAGACTCCGAGATTGGCGACCATTATGCTTCTGTCAACTCAAGTTCTGCTCGTCTAGCCGGAGGCGATTTTTACAATCAGCCAGGTCTGCATCCTTTTTCCCTGCTTTTTTTTCTACTTACCATTCGTTGTGCTCACTCTTTTGTTCGGTAGACGACCCCTACGGACGGAGTTACAACGCCTCCGTCGACTCTCATGCTAGCACCCCTAGTGTCTCGCCTTTTGCGGACTCGGGAGGAGGCGTTGCTGATCCCTATCCTGCATGGTCTGCGGACCGCCAAGTTCCAATGTCGACAGAGGAAATAGAAGATATCTTTTTGGACCTCACTCAAAAATTTGGTTTTCAGAGGGACTCGATGCGCAATATGGTGGGTGTTATCGTTTTTTCCGCTTTTCGCCTGTTCATGTTACGATCCTTTCGTTTTTTAGTTCGACTTCTTGATGCACCTTCTCGATTCGCGGGCTTCTCGCATGACTCCGAGTCAGGCTTTACTCACAGTCCATGCCGACTATATTGGTGGACAACATGCCAATTATCGCAAATGGTATTTTGCGGCACAACTCAACCTCGATGACGCTGTTGGTCAATCCCAGAATCCCGGCCTTCAACGCCTCAAGAGTGTCAAAGGAGCTGGTAACAAGTCTCTGGACAGTGCTCTCAACCGCTGGAGGAATGCCATGTTCAACATGAGCCAGTACGACCGTCTTCGTCAGGTTGCTCTATATCTTCTCTGCTGGGGTGAAGCTGGGAACGTTCGATTCGTCCCCGAGTGCTTGTGCTTCATTTTCAAGTGTGCCGACGACTACTATCGCAGCCCAGAATGTCAGAACCGGATTGATCCAGTTCCTGAAGGGACTTATCTCAGCACCCTCATCAAACCTCTCTACCGTTTTATGCGCGACGAAGGTTATGAAGTCATCGATGGAAAGTTTGTCAGGAGAGAGAAGGACCATGAATCGATCATTGGCTATGACGACATTAATCAACTGTTCTGGTACCCCGAAGGTTTGGCCAAAATTGTCATGAGGAATGGGGTGAGTCTTTTCTCATAGCGTCCATGCTTCCTCAAATCATAACCTTTTCTGCAGCAACGCTTGGTCGACGTCCCACCAGCTCAGCGTTGGCAGAAACTAGAACTAGTCGATTGGAAGCGGGTATTCTTCAAAACATACTTCGAAAAACGTTCTACTGCTCATTTGCTGGTCAACTTTAACCGGATCTGGATTCTTCACATCGCCGTTTTCTACTTTTACACCGCTTTCAACTCGCCCCGAGTTTATGCTCCTCGGAACTCGAAAGAACCCTCTGCGCCCATGCAGTGGTCTGCTGTCGCTTTAGGTGGTGCCGTTTCCACAATGATCATGATTCTGGCCACGATCGCAGAGTTTTCTTACATCCCCACCACATGGAATAATGCCTCCCATCTCACCACACGCCTTATATTCTTGCTTGTCATTCTCGCTCTCACCGCCGGCCCCACCTTCTACATTGCCATGGTTGACGGGCGACCCAACCCCTCACAAGTCCCGCTCATCATCGGCATAGCCCAGTTCTTCCTTTCTGTGGTTGTGACGATTGCCTTCAGTTTAATCCCATCGGGACGTATGTTTGGTGATCGGGTTGCTGGGAAGTCTCGCAAGTACTTGGCCTCGCAAACCTTCACCGCTTCTTATCCCATACTCCCTCGTCCGGCTCGCATCGCTTCCATCTGCCTGTGGCTTCTAATCTTCAGCTGCAAGTTCGCGGAGTCTTACTTCTTCCTTACGTCGTCCTTCAGCAGTCCCGTTGCGGTCATGGCTCGGACAAAGGTGCAAGGCTGCAGTGATCGGATATTTGGCAATGCCTTGTGCACGAACCAGGTGCCTTTCACGCTTGCCATTATGTACGTGATGGACCTGGTGTTATTCTTCTTGGACACATACCTCTGGTACATCATCTGGATCGTCATCTTCAGTATTGGCCGGTCATTTTCCCTTGGTTTGTCTATCTGGACGCCATGGAAGGAAATTTACACTCGCCTTCCGAAGAGAATCTACGCGAAGTTGTTGGCCACCGGGGAGATGGAAGTGAAGTATAAGCCTAAGGTTCGTCTTTTTCACTTCTCCTCAAATCTTCATAGCTCAGTACCTTCTTCTAGGTCTTGGTTTCACAACTTTGGAATGCCATTATTATCTCGATGTACAGAGAACACCTGTTATCCATCGATCACGTTCAGCGGCTTCTGTACCACCAAGTCGACGGTGCTGATGGTCGCCGCATGCTTCGGGCTCCTCCTTTCTTCACCAATCAGGACGGTGGTGGCTACAAAGGAAACTTTTTCCCTGCCAACGGCGAGGCGGAACGACGGATCTCATTCTTCGCTTCATCACTCACCACCGCCCTTCCTGAGCCCCTGCCGGTTGATGCAATGCCTACTTTCACCGTCCTTGTACCGCATTACTCTGAGAAGATCCTTCTTAGTCTCCGCGAGATTATCCGCGAAGAAGACCAAAGTACTCGCGTTACGTTGCTGGAGTATTTGAAACAATTGCACCCCGTCGAATGGGACAACTTCGTCAAGGATACCAAGATTTTGGCCGAAGAAACGGATGAAGCAACCAACCCCAACGAGAAGCCCTCGAAGGCTGATGATCTTCCGTTCTACTGCATCGGTTTCAAGACATCTTCCCCGGAATACACCCTTCGTACACGAATCTGGGCTTCACTCCGCGCTCAAACGCTCTACCGAACAGTATCTGGCATGATGAACTACTCCAAGGCCATCAAACTCCTCTACCGCGTCGAGAACCCAGATATCGTTCACAACTTTGGTGGAAACACGGACCGTCTCGAGAGAGAGCTGGAGCGGATGTCGCGACGGAAATTCAAGTTCGCGGTCTCAATGCAACGATTCTCCAAGTTCAACAAGGAGGAGCTGGAAAACGCGGAGTTCTTGCTTCGTGCATACCCAGACTTGCAAATTGCGTACTTGGATGAAGAACCTGGTCCAAAGGGTAGTGAAGCCCGTCTGTTCTCCGTCCTCATCGACGGTCATTCTGAAGTCGACGCGGAAACGGGAAAGCGTAAACCCAAGTTCCGCATCGAGCTGCCCGGTAATCCAATCCTGGGTGACGGCAAATCCGACAACCAGAACCACGCTATCGTTTTCTACCGCGGTGAATACCTTCAGCTGATCGATGCCAACCAGGACAACTACCTCGAGGAATGTCTGAAAATCCGAAATATCTTGGGTGAATTCGAGGAGTACTCCGTTTCCAGCCAGAACCCCTATGCGCAGTGGGGCCACAAGGAATTCCAGAGATCACCCGTCGCTATCGTTGGAACTCGCGAATATATCTTCTCCGAGAACATTGGTGTTTTGGGTGATATCGCGGCCGGAAAGGAACAGACATTCGGTACCATGACGGCTCGTGCGCTCGCTTGGATTGGAGGCAAACTGCATTACGGTCACCCGGATTTCCTTAACGCAACATTCATGACAACGCGTGGAGGTGTTTCCAAAGCTCAGAAGGGATTGCACGTTAACGAGGATATCTTTGCTGGTATGAACGCTTTTGGACGTGGTGGTCGTATCAAGCACTCGGAATACTACCAGTGTGGCAAAGGTCGTGACCTTGGGTTCGGAACCATTTTGAACTTCCAGACCAAGATTGGAATGGGTATGGGTGAACAAATGCTCAGCCGAGAATACTACTATCTTGGAACGCAACTCCCCATCGACCGCTTCCTGACATTCTACTACGGCCATCCAGGTTTCCATGTCAATAACATTCTTGTCATTTATTCTATTCAGGTTTTCATGCTTACATGTAAGTCGGTCTACTATGACTTACATTTCCTTGGCTGACTCGGACAGTGATGTACATTGGCACTCTCAACAAGCAATTAGCTATTTGTAAAGTAGATTCTCGGGGCGAGGTTATCGGCGGGCAGGGCGGGTGCTACAACCTCATCCCCGTTTTCGATTGGATTAGGCGCTGTATCGTGTCTATTTTCTTGGTTTTCTTCATTGCCTTTTTGCCTCTTTTCTTACAAGGTGCGTAAGCTCTACCTTTCATGTCCGCTTATCTCTGACAACCTTCCAGAACTTGTCGAGCGTGGTACCGGCAAAGCTCTACTTCGTTTGGGGAAACACTTCCTGTCCTTGTCGCCCATCTTCGAAGTCTTCTCCACACAGATCTACTCCCAGTCCATTCTTAGCAATCTTACATTCGGTGGTGCTCGATATATCGCCACTGGTCGAGGATTTGCAACGACGAGGATATCCTTCAGCATCCTTTATTCCAGGTTCGCTGGGCCCAGTATTTATATGGGAATGAGGAACCTCTTGCTCCTATTATATGCTACATTGGCCATTTGGATCCCCCATTTGATCTACTTCTGGGGCTCAGTCCTGTCACTTTGCATTGCTCCGTTCATCTTCAATCCTCACCAGTTTTCGTTCGCCGACTTCATCATCGACTACCGCGAATTCTTGCGTTGGATGTCTCGCGGAAACTCTCGAACGAAGCAAAGCAGTTGGTACGGTTACTGCCGACTTTCCCGTACCATGATCACTGGGTACAAGAAAAAGAAGTTGGGACACCCCTCCGAGAAGCTCTCTGGCGATGTACCTCGTGCGACATGGCGGTCTGTTCTTTTCTCTGAAGTCATTTGGCCGATTTGTATGGCGACGATATTTGTGGTTGCGTACATGTTCGTCAAGTCATTCCCCGACAAGCACGGAGTATTGCCCCCGAGCCCCTTGGTCCGCATCGGTCTAGTCGCTGTTGGGCCTGTGGTGTGGAACGCTGCAGTCTTGATAACACTATTCTTCGTGTCATTGTTCCTCGGACCAATGATGGCGTCCTGGGTCAAATTTGGTTCAGTGATGGCAGCACTTGCGCACGGCTTGTCGCTCTTTGGCCTTCTCTCGTTCTTCGAATTCTTCGTAAGTGTCTCCGCCCTTTTGTTCAGTACAAGGCCTAAATTATGATCGTAGTGGTTCCTGGAGCTGTGGGATGCATCTCACGCAGTGTTGGGTGTCATTGCTATCGTTGCCATTCAACGAGCCATCCAAAAGATACTGATCAGTGTCTTCCTGACTCGCGAATACAAGCACGACGAGACCAACAGAGCCTGGTGGACTGGTGTATGGTATGGCAGGAACATGGGCAACTCCGCTATGTCGCAACCTGCTCGTGAATTCGTCGTCAAGATTGTAGAGATGTCGTTGTGGAGCTCGGACTTCCTTCTCGGCCATCTTCTGCTCATCATCTTGACGCCAGTAACTTTGATACCCTTCGCAAACCGACTTCATTCTACTATGCTTTGTGAGTTGAATGTTGATTGTTAGTAGATATTGACAACTTACTGTTCTTTAGTCTGGCTTCGGCCGTCCAAGCAGATTCGGGCACCTCTCTTCTCTACTGCTCAGAAGAGACGTCGACGTTGGATCGTCGTCAAATACACTCTGGTGTACCTCGTCGTAGTTGCCTTCCTTGCATCGTTGATCGTTTTGCGTATGTCTTTTCTTCATCGAGATCGAATCCTTCTAACTGTCTCTTTCTAGCCGCCTTGTTCAGAGACCACATAACTTTCAACTGCCAGGTCTGTAAGAGCATATAACGAACTTATGACATTTTCTGGTTTCGTCTTAAGCGACTGGGTGCTTTCAATTACAATACCTAACTGGCATGGCGAAGACAGTATAGATACTTGAATATCACACCACTCTCGTTCTTGTCATGTAACATCATAATCTACATAGAGAATCATAATATGCGGATGGTATATTCTTAGAAGGAAGCGTACGATACATGACAAAATTAGGGCAAGATGCAAGGTGAGATGGTATAGCAAGGACACCCCAAACTCGACTAAAAACTAGACAGTAAAACAACCTTGGGTTTGAGAAGACAAGTCTCTTTCGACTGACCGTCACTCCCTTGGAGTTTCTCAATGCGATTCAGACCTAGATCAGTCGTGCAAAGAGTCTTCTCTTCGCTGGGTGCGCCATCCGCATCAGTGTGACCAGCATACGCATCCTCCATACAGGTGGGGTCAAAGTCAGAACTTGGCAGAATGTAACTGACTTCGAGGTCACAAGAAGTGACGCCCTCGCCAATGGCCTGATTGAGCCTGCGGGTGGAAAGAGCCACATCTGTCAGACGAGCCTGGAAGCTGTTGAGCACTGCTTCTTGGAGTGAGGCTGGGTCACCCTTGTAACCGGCGGTGATGAGAATGTGGGCGAAGAATTCAACGAAGAGTGAGACGAAGTTGGGTTCATCGGATGTTGCACGTTGCGCGTAAATATGTGTAAGAGCGCGCCAGCGTCCTGACACGGCCTGTTCCTCTGTTGGGGGTGTTATGATATCGGACGTAAGAGGGAAGATGACACTTACCTGATTTCCGTACTTTATTATAAATTTCACTGAGCAATTGTTCGTCGCGAGTGTTTTCGAAATACCAGGACGAAATCATCCAGTCGGCATAAGCACACATGCCGGCTTGGAACGCCATTTGCGGTATGATGGGATCGTCACAATGTTCCGTATGGACAAGGAGGTCGACGAAGTTAGGACCGAGAATTTCGGAAACGCGTTCGGAAGAGGCTTTGAGGACGGGGTCCTCTGGACTCCACGAGTCCTCCTTCCTTTCTATTTTGAACGTATCAGCGACCAATGCTGCGGTTTGAAGGATTTCGTCGTTCAAGGCTTCCAACATGGAAATGATATCGGCGCCGGAGTAGTCGTCGGCCTTGTTTAAGAAGGTATGTGCGGCTTTGAGCTCGGTCGTACGAATAGCAAGGAGGTCGCTGGTCTGACGGTATTGGTCCTCCAACTGCTCTGACCGTCGTCGTAATGCCATGTTGTCCGCCTCCTGCACCTTTAACCGTCTATTGAGGTCCTCGTTTGCATTTCTAGACGCCCGCAGTTCCCCCTCCAACGTCTCCGTCTGCCGCTGAGCGCGTCCAAGTTCCCCTTGAGACGCGCGCAGGGTATCCTCCTTGCGCTGAACTTCAAGACGCAAGGCAGTCACAGTACTCTGAAGGGTTTCTAGCTCCTTCTTGTGTCGTTCCAAGGTTTGGGAAAGCGTAGCGCTCTCGGTTTGTGAAAGCAGGAGGGTGGTCTTGGCTTGCCACCATTTCCTCAGGACGAAGACGGAGGCGCCGGCGAAGGTCACCACGGAAAGGCCAACAACGCTGGCGATGTGCCCGGAGGGCCAGTTTGGTATCTGAAAACTGGAAGAGGGTTGTAACATGGTCAAGAGTGCATGGCCTGGCCACTGCTGTGTACTAACAGTTTTGTGAGTTCATGAACAAGTTGCCATGAGGCCGAAACGTGCGAAAAAAGTATGTGCGCGGCCTGATGCACTGCGACCGTTCTCACACCCACTGGCGTCAATGCTGTATATTGACCACACACGTAACTTGTGTGCCTTGTGCAAACCAGACAAATGCGTTGTCTTATCAAGAGCTCCCTTTGAAACGAGTTCCATCATATTCTAGCCAATCGACACAGAAATACTTTATAACTAGTCACCTCATTCCCTAGAAACTACCAGGAAGCGGAGTAAGTGACACTGATGATATAGAAGATGTAAAAAGTACAGCACTAAGCATGCGCTCCCCCAATTCCGTGTATGTTGGGGGTGGCTGATGCGGCTTGAGCTATATGTGACAAACCCAGAATATAGGCATACCTGTGCCTCGACAAAGACACGTACCAGTGAACATCCACAAATGTGCCAGCACAATGAAGGAAGGGCGATCGGCAAGTTTGGCCGCAGAGACCTCTTCAGTGCTATCGGGCGGTGTCCGTTACACACCAACGGACACAACGACAGACAGCAAAACACGTCGAGTGTTGCGACCAATGAATACTGCCTCAGTTAAAGAAGCCTCCGGATTGCTGGTCGTTAAAGGTGTCGTTTAACCCTGGCATACACGTTCCATTCGCCAGAACGAGCCAGACAACCCCCTTAAGCGTGTCCCGAGAGAAGCAACCTCGTTTCGATAACGTTTAGTATCGAGAACTCGGGCAGACGCATCAAGACATATGCTCGTGGCTTATCGTAGATGATGGATCGTAACCTGTGCCAGACGACTTTTGGTTGGTCGAGGGGTCCCCTCTTGGGCCTATCGTTAAGTTCGATTGCCCATATTCCGGCGGAGCTGCAGCGAGGCAGTCTGGCCTGTTGTGTTTCGTATCACCGAAAGAACACCTTGGCGGCCTCGTATTACGGAAGTTTGAAGTGACACCGAGCAGGCGCATTCTTCATTTTCAGCGTGATCCCGAGCACGCCATGGATCCTAAGTTCGCGGACGAGAACATCAATCGACCCCTCCCGTTCTGCCAGATCTAGAGTATCGGCCAGCACTATCCGCTCGAGGCTTCACAGAGGAACAATCGGTGCTGGGATCATGGTCGGCCATTCGAAGAAACTATGAACCATGGAGAAGATAGAGGGTGGTCCTCGGTTGTTCGCACGTGGTCTTCCAAATGAATCTTGATCATGCCCGCCGACCAAGCCAACATTTACAACTTGAACACCAATGGACTATTTCTCCAAGTTTCTTCGACCTGGACTTCAACCACCACCGAAGCCGCAGACTGACCATGCTCAGGAGTTTCATAAATCATGGAATTTTGTCAAGGCATGTCCCGCGTCTTCTGCCTCATGTGGATCTAATGCTACCGCTAGAACACTTTAGCATACCCAGATGAACGGCAACTGAGCAAAGGTATCAAGTCCACAACTGTACCTGCGCATCTGCAATCAATGGTGGATTCTCTTGTCTGGGAATCGAACAGGACAGAAGAAGGGTAAGTCATTGTCCACCGCCTTGCTGAAATCACTGAGTGTCACTCAGAGGCACAGGCGCGTGCTTGGAATATCTGTTGAAGAATGGTCTGTTATCTCAAGTCACACATGGCTCATGACATGCTCAGATGCCTTCCAGACATTCTTGGGACGTTAGTCCGCTTGAGCGAAAGTGACCGCCCTTCAGGTATTCAAGCAGAAGTTCTCCGAGCAGTACAGAACATGGTGGTGCTTCTCGACGAACAATTCCTTGTACATTCGGCTGTTCATAGAGCCGTGTTGCGATTACTCCGGAATTGCGTTGGTGATGACCTGCAGGAGCAATTGGATGGGAAGGACAAACTCATGGGGGCCGCAAAAAATGCGGTTCGAAGCCAGCCTTCCGAATATGAAGAAGATTGTACGTGAAATCGCGATCTCTACTCTTTGGTGTATACTAAGAACTCGCAGTGGTCAACCTCCTTTGCATTCTCTGTAGTCGCATCCGGACGTATCGAGAACTGTTGATAATATTCTTCCATGACAAGCACTGGTATCGATCAGAGCCACTATTTTCAGTGGAGGAGGAAGATGAAGACGAGTCAGAGGAATCCGATCAGCCAACTAACACCGGAGACTCAGCAGCCCGAGACCCATCGCCAACTCCTTCCCAAGCAACAATCACCGATGCACCACCACCTCTCACCGCCAAAAAGCCTGAATACGAGTTCCTCCTTTTCAACTACCTCCTTCGTTTTGTGCATAGGGAAGGCCAGATAGGCGACTTTGCGAGAGCCGGTCTTCTATTCCTCATGGACGTTGCGATGTCCCCGCAAGACCCCGTCGTAAATCGACTCGCAGGAGATGCAAAGGCGCCATCGACGGGCCAACCAGCTACAGATCCCATAACAGATGCCGCACTAGCCCTCGCCGAGTATGTATTGGATGGTGACTTCTCGGAAGTGCTTGGTGCTGGCCTGGGTGCTGTATATTCTGTCCTCCCTTCGAAATTGGAATTTCATCCCCAAATTCATTCGGATGTAGCTTCTGGGAATAGCATGGTCATTGGTGGGACTGGACCGGAAGCAGAGGACGAATTGGAGTGGCTAGACGTTGAGAAGGCGAGAGCCCGAGCTATGGGCGTGGAGGATGCTGCTGACCCGGACTTTAAATCGCGCTTGGATCATTTCCTCAAACTCCTTGAATTCCTACAAGACGTCTTTCGTCGAAACCGTGCTCACGATGGCCTTGATGAATCAACTTTGGTTGGCTCAGCCATCGTTCAATCGATTCTTGACGCTGTGCGACGCACCTTTCTGGAGAACGTTTTTTACCCCTCCGTGTTGGAATGTTCAGATCTTGACGGAAGTTCCGTCGCTGTCATGTCCTACGTGGATATTATGATTCGGACTCTGCAGGAAGGACAACTTGCAGAGTTGTTCGTCGATTTCCTCATGAGTGAAGACAACGACGAACTGCGACCACAATCAAAGCATATTTCTATGCTCACCCTCGATAGCATGCCGCCGCAATCGAGTTCTGGGACCGGTGCTGATCGGCAATCGAGACATCGAAAGCGGAAGAGCAGCGCCATGTTCCTCCTGGAGATGGAAAACCCAGAAACGAGAAAACCTACGGAATACGCCACCTCTGTTGGTCGATTCACCCTTAAAGACCTCCTAATGTCAAACTTTCGGTCAACATCCCAACGCTCAGCCACTGCGGCACTCCAACTTCTTAATTCTGTGCTCCTCTTTCACCCCGTGCTTAGTACGGAACGCCTTCTACTCGTCTTACACGACCAAAATGCTACCAGCTATCCCCATCCTGCCCTCTTAGCCTTCGCTCAGAAGGAACTTAACGCAATCACAAGGCCTACTGAACCTGAGGAAGATGACGAGGACGAGGAATTCCATTATCCGGGTCTTGAAGAGCCCAAGGAGAAGGATAGCTATCCGACTGCCCCATTATTCGTACAACCCGAGACGACGTACACGACTCACGAGCGAGAGATGGGACTATATCTCACTCTTATCTCGAGAGTTGATCCATCTCATAGTGGGGATACATTCAGCACCGGCTATGACCATTACCTCCGTGACGCACTCTATGCGATACAATCTCAACACGCATATGCCCTAACATCAGAAGACTTGGTTGACACCAATGCTAGACAATCACGCAAGCACAAACTCAACATGAATGACCCCATCATATCATTACTCTTGGAGTCATTGCGCAAATTCTTCTCAAACACACCAGAGTTTAACATGGCATTAACAGGCGTTCTGGCGACTTTGGCTCTCCATCCAGACCGTTCCTTGGCTGGATGGTTGACCTTTTCTCATAGCGACCAAAATCGGATGAATACATCTGGAAAGGAATTAGAGAAACCGCTTGATGATGGGGACGGGGACGATCGCTCTATTGATTTTCAAATCGACGAGCAATTGGCCAACGACACTCGCTATCTTCCTGCTTCGACCATGGACGAGCAATCGCGTCCTATTCTACACACCATCTTCTACAGTCTGGTCACCCAATTGGAACGCTACCGGCAGTCAGTCGAGGATTTTGACAAGTACCTCCTTGAACGACGACAAGGCCTACTTTTTTCTGAAAACCTAACCGACGCTCTTAATCTAGCGTTGGAAGTGATTGAAGAACCAGCACCCGCACCCCCAGCACCTCCCGTTGAAACGACTCCTCAACGACCTAAAGCCAAATCAATAGAAACCGCCGCGTCGTCTTTGGTTTCCTTCCTAACACCCAAAAAGAGCAAAGCAAAACCAACTACTTCAGCTGGGCCTTCATCACCTCCAAAGCTCAACATCATCAGCAAGAGTGTATCTGCGAGTCCCTTCGGGCCACACTACCAACATACAAAAACAGTTGTCGTAGAGCCATTCATTGCCCTACTACCCTCGAACAGTCCTTGGTCCCCGTCTAAACCATCGAAATGGCCAACGGATGAAGAGGACGTATTCTCGACAGGATGGGGTGAACAAAAACCAGATTCCTCGACACAAGATTTTGATGAGGAAGATCCAGCGAAACCTGCGCAGATCACGCTTTCGCGATTACTCGACAATGTGGTGATCCTTGAGGAGGGTATCAAGGAACTCGTTGCTATCATTCATGCGCGGAGGAGCTTGGGTATCGATTCAGTTCGCTATTTGTAGGGTGAACAGGTTTTTAGGCGGATAGCATGCAGATTATTACTCTAGATTACAACAGTCGTGATAAAGCATATATACCAGAGCAAGAAAGCAGAATAGTTTATTTTGGTTTTCTCCCCTTCCTCTTACCCTTCTGAGGAGCTGCGTCCAGAGCAACTTTCGATGTCGAAGCAGCTGGTACCCTTCGTTTCTTTGGACTTGCTATCTCGATCTCTTCCTCGTCCTCCTCTTCCCGGCCGCGCTTTCTGTTCTTTCCTTTCGATTTCGTCGAAGATTCCATCTTTGTATACTTTTCAGCGAGGTTATCGAGGAACCCGTCCGATTTCTTCTTCTTGCCCAATATGAGTGCTTGTAACGCAGAATAGTCCTCTTCTTCATTGTCGTCCTTTCCATTTCCCCTGGCTTTGCCCTTGCGTGCTCCCTTCTTTCCACTTCCATAGAATTCGTCCCACACACCCAATTCTTTTGCGAGGTCCTCCGCCTCGTTAGCCTCCTTGTCGGCTTGCTTCTTCCTGACCAATTTGGCTTTCTCGTCCTTGATGCTCGATGACCACGTTCGTAGAGACTTTAGCTCCTTCTTCGAAATGAGGTCAGAGATGATGACGATGAACCGAGCTTCGTCGTCAAAAGTCGAGTGTGGTATATGAGTCATAATGTCCTCGATAGAACCTTTCGTTTCAAGGTATGCAGCTTTGAGGTCCTCGACCTCTTCTGCAGAACCTGATTAAGTCACACAAACGGATGTGAGCATATGTCCTAGATAAAAGATAGAAGAAGGACCTACCTTGATACTCTTTCTTCATCTCGTCCAGCTTCCCTCTAGTAGCCCGGTCAAATAAGTCTTCAAAATACGCCTCCCAACCATCCTCTCCAGCTCCCAACTCCACCGCTTCATCCGTACGACCAGATTTATCATACCTCTCCCTCCTCTTCTCATCACTCAGCACCGCATAAGCAAACCCAACCTGTTGGAACTTCAACGACGCGTTCACTTTCGTTTCCTCGTCAGAATTCGCATGTTTATCCGGGTGGTGTATCAATGCGAGTTTGCGGTATGCTTTCTTGATTTCTTCGAGTCTGGCTTCATCTGTGAGACCAAGTACAGCGTAGAGATCGACGGACTCTTCGTCTGGGAAGAATTGGGATATTGGGTCTTCTTCCTCCATAGTGGGACTAACGAGGATGGTGGCCCGGACTCGGTCTCCGACTGTCAAACGAAGTCATGTGGCTGTGATCAGACGCGCAGTCACATCGCAAGGTTGTCACTCTCGGGTATTTCGGTCAAACTCCTCGATTCAGCTGGTAATCGAATCTCCACACCTGTTACAAAATGATAGGCCGTGAATGGCGTTCGAAATTTCTCCTAAGCGACACCGCTGGTGCACGACCCAAGCCCAGGCCTGCTTCACAATTCAAACCCAGCCCATCTTGCATTGAAAGGGCCTATCGTCTTGTAATCTGCTATAACACCAGAAACCCATGTCCCAAACCACAAACCCGACCAAAATAGCCCATACAAAGCTCCTGCTATCACCTGCAACCATGTATGGTGACCTAACCATACTCTCGACATAACCACCAAAATCGCCCATGGAACCGCTATAAGTGGGGGTATTAGCCGAGTTAGAATACTTGATGGGAGTCTTTGGTGTATAGGAAGATAGTAGCAGGCCAGAGGAATGTATGTCCCGAAGTATGTGATGGTTGCAGAATGGGTGCTTGGCATCCTAGTAGTTTCATCATTGTTCTGTGAGTTGTGCATGAAAACCGACAATGGAGAAGTAATTACCCAAATGTCTTTTTCTTTCCAATGGTTGGTCGAGGTTGCCGTATCGCTCGTTTTAGCATCTTCACCGTGAAACTACACGAGAGTGCGCCCACTGCGAAGAATAAAACACCACTCGATCTGGTGTACAGTAGAAATATGGCGGTGAATGCTGTAACATTCACATGAGTCTAGGAACCTGTTAGTCTTTCGGAAAATAAGATGCAGGTCTCAACGTACAGTGTCCAGAAACACGAGCCAGAGAGGTTGACCTCTCCAGGTTCTCATGGTGGGAAGGAGATAAATGTGACGCCAGCGTGTGGGGTGATAGAAGTAGTTTAACTCTGTGTGTATTGGAAAGTCGTTGGTGCCGGGTACATGAGAACAGCTAGCCTTTATACTACCGGGACATAAGAGAACTAGTGAGTGAACCAAGAACACTACTGAAAAAGGCCGTCGAGGCCGTAGCATAGACGATCATGATGTTGAGAAACGGTCAACAGCTCAGCAACCAACTAAAGAAAACATATCGGGCAACCGTCCCCTCGACGGGCCGCTATGATAAAGACAGCGCGATGACGAGATTCAATTGCAAGCAAACAAGGATATAGACCATGCCATAGGTAAAGAACTTCTATATGATATCACCTTGCCGAAAGCCGCAGCAATTATTGTGCTTCTCCGATTATAAGTATCCAGTCGATAGCTAAAGGCACAGCAATACATGTAGAATAAAACAGTAAGCTGCCTGCATAAGATTGTCATCGCAGTCGTAATATTAGTGGAGATCATAACCAGGTATCTGTCAGATTGCTTTACTCGATAACCAGACGATGGTCAACACCCGTATATCCGTATTGCTGCATATTTCCCTTGGAGGTTTTGTTGTCGATTCGGTTGGCCTTGCTTTGCGGGATGTCTAAAAGATGAATCAGCGACAACCATCACACAGCATCTCGTATCTACGAACCGAAAACCTTGGATGCTTTCAAGCCTTGATCAAAGTCCGAGAAGCAGCGCAAGCCAACGGCAAAGGTGAGGAATAAGAGGAGGAATGCAACAATGGCTAATGTGGGTTAGCTACGAGACCGTAAAAAACCGGCAGGACTCACTGAATGTAGTAAGAGTGGCTCGTGTTGTCAGGTATTCTCCCTCAGAATCAGGTTGATAGAAGCGGACAAGCTTGTAGACTAGAAACGGTCAGATACCAGGGAGGTGTGACTGTGCCGCAACTTACGGACTACAAACAAAAGTGAGCATCGACATGGTTAGGCTAACCAGCAAGACTTACAATAACCCATAGCAGCCAACATGAGGACTAAAGAGATTGACATCAACCTGGGGTTGAATTATATTAAACAAGGTCATTGAGGGTTTAAAAAAATTATACCATTTCAGTTCCCGTTGAACGGCAATTCCGCACAGGACGAGGCAGATGAGGACGATAGGAATAGCTGCGATAGTTATACCGAATTCAGCAGAGTTGCGGGCTAGGACAACGATGAGGAGCTAGGGCGGACAAATCAGTACCCCGCATGACCAACGAATCAGCACAGAAGTACCTGCATTGTAACCCCACTGAAGAAGAAGAAATCGAATTTGAGGAGACAGATCATAATTTGATACCATTGGTACATGACTGTCAAACGCCATCAAAGGCTGCTTCACTGTACCGAGTGATAACAAAGCATACCTTTGAACTTTGGATTTGCACCAACAACATGGAAGATAGCCCAGCTGGTCCGGTCAATATGGAAGTTAAAGGCGGATCAAACTTGAACGGACTTACCCAAACTCCGCGTAGAGTTGTTTAAGCCAGAACAACAACATGAACCAGGAGGCCGCAATGACGGCAGGCGCTACAATTAAAAATGGCTGGATCTTTGCCCAAAGACTGCCAGTACCACCGCAGTTCTGCCATCAAGAACGTGAGCGCTCTGCTCGTATGCCACATGGCGATAACATACCACATAGTTATCTGAACCTGGACAATCTCCCATGGTCACCAATGCCGTCCTGGTTTCATGTATTTGCAGAATAGCAAAGACGAGGAGCGCGAGATGGAAGACTGACAGGAAAAACGTGAGAAAACGAACATCAAGCCGACAACTGGAGTTGAATACCTAAGATCCCAGCGAGTTGAATGATATTTCGCAACCGTAGGGCATCGAATGCCATAGAAAACTCAAATATTCTGCATCGGCGTTTAGGGCATTTCCTTCCTACAATAGAATGACGGCTCACTCTCCAAGGGCAAACAATGCGAGGTAGCACGGCAGTGTCTACAGGGAAAAAATCAAGATGAGGCTATTTCACTGTATAATGATGGTGTGGAGTTACCTTGTAACGAGGGGAGGTCATCTGTACTTGAAGGTCGACCTGCGTAGCGCGCGGCATGAGGCCATGAACAAAGCCATTAGTAGATAACACGAACGAATCTGAATGTGATTGCAATCATGGCCAAAACGGCAACGGCCTCTGGATGAGAATTTTAACAAGGTGACTGTGGCGATCGTGGGGACAGTACGAACGGACGGCAACTGGGGTCAAGCGTATGAGTAACAGGGATCGAGAGTGGACACTGGTAGACTCACTGGTAATGATAAATGCGCGCTGCGCACGCGTTGCGAGCAGAGGTTCAACGGCCATGGTGGAGGACCTCTGGGGAGCAGAGAAGAGTTGGTGGTGGAAGGAGGTTGGAAATCGTCCGGGCCTGACTTTGCGGCTGGTGCAGGTCGTCACCCTGCCCGCTTTTAGACATGTTTGCGTCACGACGTCACGGCCTTTAAATATAGGCGTGGGATTGGCAACCTGTGCTACCGAAACACTGCAATCGACAGTGGAGGACTATCCATAACGTCTGAGCACCTCAAATCCTTGCCTAAACCAATATAACTCGTTATCCGAGCCTTGCCGTCGATGCCGATGCCACAAGCGAGTCGGGCGAATATGATGAGCCTGCTTGTTGTGGCTCCGCTGGCCAACCAGCGTCATGCCCTGCCCGCTAACGCGGTCCTGACAGCTCTGGGTTTGAGCTTTTGAATGCTCAAACGTTATGGATAGTCCTCCAGTGCTAGAATCCATCACCCCTCCTGACGCTTTCGCCCACAAAGACCGCCACCCGAAACTCCTCTTGCCACAGCCTTTCCATCCTCTCAGCCGCCCGTGAACCCGCTGCCCATCCCGTCGTGTCCAACTGCTTCCCAGCCTCCGTCGCCAGATTTTCACACAGTTCCAGCAAGACACCTCGCCAGCATGCCTCATTAGCGTCAGATATTACCTCGCGTTTCCCCAGAAACGTATCTCGCCATGATTCTATCGCTTCCTTTTCTTCCGCTTCAGACGCCGTCTTCAAGCTGTCAAACAGACAATAAAGCCGAAGCGCCGTCATGACCCTGTATGAGGGATGGGCTGGTGCTGGTAAATCGTGTAAGGTCCAGTCTCTAGTTCGTCTGAGTAGGATAAATCGGCGACAGAGACGAAAACTTGCCCCCAGTAACCTTCCTCTACCAATCTCTCTTTCATCCAGTGGCCCCTGTCCCCTTTTGCCGAGAAAAGCTCACTCATAAATATCGTAAGATCAACCTCACCCGAAGGACCACCGTCCAATTCGCTCCCAGATTCCACGAACCCATATTCTGTGAATAGGGTCCTGCTCGAATGCATCCCGTATCTCAAGAATACCTCTTCTCCCTCGTCAACAGAGTGTTCGAACGGTGAACTTAACCCGAAATCGCAGCCATACCGTTTGGATGACGGTTTGTCCCAAATATCTGCCTCAGATGCATATGGCGTCATCGAGGGATGTCGTGAGCTATGATTTGCAAAGTCCAGTATAGGACAAAGCGTCATGTTGTCAGGATCGGATCGGCGTTCTTTCAGGCGGTGAAAGATGCATCGTGTATTCACTGGCAGGTATTCAGATCCTTCATGACTGCAACGAATCCTCCATGAACTTGCCGTTTAACCACGCCCATAGGTAATCCAGAGGTGGCGCATCCTCTCGACAGTCTTCTGAACGTAATTTGAAGACGTGTGCTAAATTCGCCGAGTTGTGCCTCTGGTAACATCAGTTTCAATGTACCCTGTTGGTATCCAAACATACCAAATAACGAGAACAGATGGTCCAATCGGTCTTGAATTTGTCCACCATTTCAACGAGACAATACATAACACTTCGCGGGATGTACGACAGAAGCTGCTTTTCCTTTGCTTCGCTACAGGTCATTTGATCTTTGACGAGCCATGTTAGGGGATGGTCATCAAATTCTCGTGGCAAGATGGATATGTACGGTCCAAACAATGGGTCTGAAGAGCCATTGACATCGTCAATCGGCCGATGAAGAAACAGGTGCAGAGATATAACTTGAATAGCTGTCAAAGAATCTGCGCTAGGGTAATGCGGAGCAAGTGTCCGCTTATTCAAAAGCGCACTTGCTGGAACCGAAAATAGTAGCGTGGATGGCGAAATCGACGAAAGTGCGTATAATCCGTATCCTGCGCCTGGATGAGGTATGAACGGCGCCTCATTGTGCTACAGGGCGCACACGACCAACCGTTGGACCGTCGAGGCTCGACCAAAAGACCTGTCGGTGAGGTATCCATCCCTTGCGAAGCCAGCCATTTGATCAGAGAACCCCAGCCTGGGTGAAGGTCGACAGACATATTGTATGATGGAAGGAAGAGAAGAGCTCGAAGAGGCAATCAGATAAGCGAGGGATTTCGAGCAGGAAAACAGTGCCGTTTTGGGTGTTCTATACGCCCTGATATAAAATACGGTCCCATGGCCATCTCTACTACCATCTCTCACACCTTCGTCTCTCCATTACCTTAGTTTTCCGTCATGTCGGTCTTCAATGCCTCCAGATTGCTCGGAAAAACCGTCCTTGTGACAGGTGCCAGTAGTGGTATCGGTGCAGTGAGTGGTCACCATCAGGGTATTACATACTATGTCCTAACCCTGGTTTATCTGCTCCCACAAGGCAACTGCCGTCCTTTTTGCAAAGGTCTTTCTACTTCTGAACCCACTTGTCCTTTCACCTTGTTGATGACGCTACCGATAGGGCGGCGCCAATGTCATCCTCCTCGCCCGCCGAGCTGATGCCCTACAGAAGGTCCAAGAGGAGTGTAGGGTTGCCCATCGTGCCTCTGGGTTAAATCAAGGGGGCAAATTCCACTCGGTCCAACTGGACGTCTCCGATAAAACCCAAGTCGCCTCGTTGCTAGATAAATTCCCAAATGACCTCCGTCAAGTTGACATCCTTGGCAAGTCCCCCGAGATATATGCCTTATGTGTCTGATTTCCATCCCAGTCAATAACGCTGGCTATGTTTTGGGTGTTGAGCATGTCGGTGACATTGCCGACGCGGATATTGAGGGAATGTTCGCGACCAATGTCCTTGGGTTAATCTCTGTCACCCAACTATTTGTACGAGGTACGTTTCTCCCGATCATAGCTCAAATAACATCTAAAAGGTCATATCAACCCCAGAGTTCAAGAAACGTCAAGCGGGTCATGTTATCAACCTTGGTTCGATAGCAGGTATCGAACCATATGCTGGTGGTAGCATATATACTGCGACCAAGCACGCCGTCCACGCATTCACGGCCTCTCTCATGAGAGAAGTCGTTAATACCCCCATCCGGGTGACAGAGATACAGCCAGGTCATTTCACAATTCACCACCCTCGGTGGGCATAGAACTGATACGTCAATCGATACAGGCATGGTAGAAACTGAGTTCTCTGTTATCCGTTTTCGGGGTGACAATTCAGCGGCGAAGAAAGTGTACGAGGGTCTCGAGCCCTGTAAATCTCATTTTGTTGATCATTTTGTTGATTTCCCTCTAACATCACTTTATAGTAACAGCTGTCGATATTGCGGAAGAGATCGTTTGGGCAGCTGCACGTCCACCTCATGTCAACATCGCAGAACTCCTCGTCTTCCCCGTGAACCAGGCTAGTGCCACGATAAACTATCGAGCACCGAAGAAAGATTCGTCACTGTGAAAAAGAAGACAAGTAAACGATGATGGGGCATTTTTGTATAACACATGCATCAACAAGATCGATAGCACGAAACACAAAGATACATAAGTAGTGCAATTGCAGATCTTGAGAGAATGTACGTACTACCCACTAACGGTTTTGTTTTTTCGTCCGTGAGCGAGTGTTCTTCACTGGTAGTGGTGGGGGTTCAAGTTCCTCTACAAGTTCAACATCATTATCATAAAGGAATCGCTTCACAACCACGCTCTCGACAACCAAGTCCGCCAAAGGAATTTCGGCATTCGGGGGATTGCCATGCAGATCTAGTTGCACTGTCTGTGACAATGAAAACGGATTATCGACCTGTACGGATGATTTGGATAAACCTTCCATACCTTACATGCAGGAGCTAGACAGCCTTTCAATGACATGTTCTCCTTTGGCGGGGGACGCGACCCAAGCTTTACTTCATCGAGGTAGATGGTTGTGAATAAGCCCCTGTCCCACGCAACTCTTCGTTTGGCAGCCAATCTATCTTCAGAACCATTCACCACCTGTCCAGGTGCCTGATAGTCATCTTCATCTCCTGCTCCTTTCCTAAATCCCCCCGGAAGTAACACCTCGCCGTCGCTCTCACCATCAACAGAGGATTCCACCTTTGATGCTTCCAGTTCAATTGAATTGTCGATATCAGTATCACCCGCACTCCTCCTGGCCCTCCGTTCGGCTCTTTCCTGCCTCTGTTTATCCTTCTCCTCTTGTTGTTTCTGTAACGTCGTCTTCACTTTCATCACAGGACTCTCCGGTCGATTTCCATCTTTCTTAACCACCTCCGTCGCGATCGTCACTGACAGGTAATGTTGATTTCTAGTCGTATTGGTCGATGTCATCGCCTTTAGTGCGACAGCGCTAAGACCACCAAACCCTTCGGCCTCAGAGCGCGTTTGAGCTTTCCGTCGACTTGCAGTCGGCCGCTCTCTGAATACATCACTACCATCCGTGTTTGTTGGCTTTCGGAGGCGTGTGATACGTCTGGATGTACTCCTTTCGCTTGAAGTCGGTACTGACACTGACGTTAAATCATCTTCAACGTCAGACGTTGATGGATTGGTAGGAGCGGGTGGTGAAGAGGATCTATCAGCTTGTGAGTTTGAAATGGTAGATTCTAGAACTGATTCTATAGATTGTGAAGGTATTGGTATATGTGATGGCGATGGTATCCTCGTCGGAGGTGGTGGCGGCGACTTAATGGATGGTGGTGGCGGTGGTGAAAAGACTTGTGACTTGCTGGTGGATGGCTCAGAGGGGATGGTTGGTGGTGGCGCATTCCGAGCTTTACCATACACTCTCTGGGCAGCAGAACTTGAACTCGAGGTAGATCTAGATGAACCTGTTGTCGTAGATGGCTCTGTTCGGGAAACAGAGAGAGCCTGTCGGACAACAACTATCGGTCGCATCTTGGCGGGGGACGGTGGAGACTCCGGTGTTTCTCTCTTCCGCTTCAAATTCGAAGGACCAAGTCCATTCATGTTCGCCCCAAGACTGTTCTTACTTGACGGTATAACCACTTGAGGAGTAAGTTGACGTTTGGGCTGACAGAATCGATCAGATGACGCTAGCCCAGAAGTATTCGCACTTACCACGGTGACGGTAGACTTGCCCTTCGACACAGTGGCTTTGCTGTCAGCTTCCAGTGATCCACTCCCTTTAGCTTTGGCGTCGCGAGATGTTGTGGTGGATCGAGCATAGGGCTTAGCCCCAATCCGCGGAATTCGACTGGAAGGTTGCTTCAGCAAGGATTTGGTTGTGGTGGCCGGTGTCTTAGGTGGCGCAGAAGTATCCCCCTTCTGTGACGGGCCTGCCTCAGGCTCCTCCGGTATTGGTTCTGCACGCGCAACGATGGGGAAGGGCAAACGCGAATTCTTTGCTTTCGTCGCTGATGGCGGGTGCAGCGGTTCGGCTGAACCACCCCTCAACTTAGATTTGGAGAGAGTTGAGGGGGGGAGTTGAGGTTCCACAGATCTGCTTCGCGTAGGAACCTGTGGGCGCGTCGGACTTGACATGCGACGGATAACAGGCGTTGGGATAGTTGGCGTATCCAATATTCGACGCGCAGGCCCTCCGCTTCGTGATGGATTGAGAACTAAATTATAGTCAGGACCTTTCAAAGGGGACGATTGGACATGTCCTGTAACAACGGTGGGCCCAGCAGGAATTCTTCTTGCGGGAGTGCGATTTGGGTCATCTCGTGCAGAGGGGGTTAAGAATAGTTTGGAGGGAGAACCCATTGTCATGGTTGAGTGAACCGTCTGCAATGTTCTCGATGGTGTGGATGGGGGAAGGTGTAACTGCATCACTTGCGAGAAGAGATTTGGAGGGGGTAAGGTCGAGCTCCCTGCCATAACTTGTTCAGGGGATGCCAACCGTGATAAGACACTCTTTGAGGTAGGGGAGAGCGAGCCCAATTCACGTGAAAATGTGGGGGGCGCGTCGTCGCCCACCCTATCTATGTCAGTGGACTCACGATTCTGTCGAAGTGGTCGAGGAGTGTCATGTTCACCTAACAGCGGAGAAAGTGCCCTTCGCTTGCCTTTTTTAGCGCTTCCGGAGAGTGGACTCGATTGTCGTGAGCCTGGGGAATTGACATCAAGAAGGTTGGGTGCAATGCTTTTGCGAGGTCGTGTTGAGCGTCGAAGGGGGGGTGTCTGAACCTCTGACTGATCTGGTGGCTCAACGATCGGAAGAGGTGGTGAGGGAGGTTCTACCTCGATTGGAGATGGTGTGACCGAAGATATATCGGCTTGAAGAGATGCCGCCACTGCCTGTTCTTCCGCGCTATCATGTGCTACATCACTTCCTTCATTGCTTTGTTCGGGTTCTTCATGATGGGAAGGGAGGTATTCGCTGGGATGGTTCCTAATTTTCTGGACCGGTGAGGCATCAGTCGGGGTGAATGCTATGTCAACATCCTCCGGTGCTAGAAGGGCCAAGCTCGGTGCAACTTCAAATGAGAATGGAGGTGGCAAGAAGTCAGCTCGTGCGGAAGAGCGTGGGCTTGGGGAGACGGGTGCAAAGAGGTCTTGAAGGATGCGAGTGTTTGATTCTGGATGGTCATAAGGCGGAGTTGAGGGTGGTTGGTTATCGATCGCCTGAACAGGATGGCCTGCTGGCGAAGAAAAATCAATGAGGGGGGCGTCCAATAACGGGTCAGGTATCGGTGGACTTGGAGGGGGCGATGGATTGTCGTGTGCGCTAATTACCCTTGAGGCAAGCACAGCAGATGGCTCTATGAATTCTGTTATCGTTATGAACTGATTCAGAGATAGAGACGCGCACCGTCGTGTAGGTAATCATCATCGTTCTCCGGGGTAATGGGGCGCGTGTGGTGGGTCGTCTCGAGGCCTGGGATTAGGTCAAAAGAATCCTTTGATTGCGAAGGGCTCTGCGGTCGGCAGGTAGAAGGTGGTGAACGTAAACGAGGCACTGGATCAAGGATGGATTCCGAGAATGGGTCACCTTGCTGCAAGGTAGCCTGCGCCTCTGGTGAAGTGATGGGTCCGTCAATGGGTGCTAGGAGGGCGCCGAAAGGAGCGAGATGGTGAGGTTGAAGTGGTGGGGGTTGTGGGTGGAGGTCAAAGGGGCGGTCATGGTCGTGTTGCATATTGGTGACCGTGTTTGTATGCCTCTCTCATCGACCAGCTCAGTTACGGGAACGCTGTTGGAGTGCGCGGATACACGAAGACACGCCAACACGATCGTGCTTCAACAGATCACATGACTCGGAGACACAAGCGAACGTCATTGTTCAATCGAAGGTAGCTATGTGGCTCTACTGCTGCTCTGTTCCTTATGACGACCGCCGGTGATGGGTCTGTCTCTCTGGAGAATGCGTGGCTCGTTCCTGGAAGATTCGCTGTTGCAAGGTGCGTTTCAGCTGATCGAAAGTCAATTGAGTCCGGCTTTTGAGTATGGCCGATGGCAAGTACCTCGTCATAATCTCTACTGAGCTGTTGCAACATTTGGGCCTGTTCGTTGATCTGGCTTGTCAACTGCTCCAAAGCCCCTTCATTGTCGCCATTGTCTGGGTCCAGTGAACTCATCCGTGGGCGTTTCCTCTGCGGTCGTTCCTCGGCGTCCAATCTTCCCCGTTCATGGAATCGTTTCAGAGGTTGTGAGGTACTGGGCTAATTCGCTCAATTATAGACATCGGTATTGACATATAGAGCCTTACCTGGTCTATCACAGGCCTCGGTGTTGTGGATGAGCCAAGTGCGTCCTTCTGTTCTCGCACAGTGCGTAGAATATCATTCGCACAAGTATCAATTATCTCGTCCCAGATAGTTCTCATAGCAGCCATATCACGTTCAAGTTTTTGTTTGCTGCCCTCATTGTTCTCTGTCGCTTCTTCGATGAGCGGTTTAATGGCGGCGGCGGCAGTCAACGAGATGCGGGATACGCTGCCGAATACACCTAGTAGAGTCTCCAGTCTCCTATCGTCTTGCTGTTGTGTTGCAGTGGATTGTAAAGCGAGAAAGGACGTCCTGCCAGCGATAATACGTTAACCTATGTGAAGGCTCGACACATGCCGATAATACCTTGAAAAGGCGCGGAATAGACCCATCACTTTGGAATCAATACCTTTGCATTCGATGTCTGCAGGTCTCTCGACATCAGCTCGGTCACTCCTCGCGTCCGTGTCAGTAGGCCTTGCGCTTCGAGAGGGCCCTGCTCTCGTCGAATCATCAAGGAGCTGACCGTTCGTTTCGGATTGGTGTGCACGGGTTGCGTTGACAGCGGCGTCTGTTCTTCTCCATTGTTGTTGCCGTTGGTCCAAGGGATTGTGGTCCTCTCGATGGTAATCATTCGTCCTGTTTGCGCGGGGTCCTGTTGGGATAGGTTTCGAGCTCCAGTGCGTCTGAGTTGGGTGTTGCGTCCCGTGGCCCGAAGTCGAACCAAACGCGTCCCGACGAGGTGAATGTCGACGTCTTTGCCTTTTCTACAGGACAGGTTCAATGTCTATCGGTGACCCAGTGTCAAGACGGAAAACCAGTACTTTACTCCGAGATTTTTCATTGTCTTCGCCCTGAGTCTGATCAACTCCTGGTGGCATCTGGTGAGGGAGATATATAGCCGCTGGCTGCGAAGGCACAGCATCCTGGACGCAGGTCTCAACACACTTCCTCAAGCAATGAGCAATTCAAAGCTTTTTCCTGTCTACTACAAACTGCAGCCCTTTTATACCAGAGGGCTCCTAAGACTAAACAACTAAGCTACGTCGATACGAGTCCACGGAGACTCGGACAAAATTCAAATTACAAACCACGGTCCAACATCACTCTTGGACAGCTTCAACGGCGTTGTCGGTGATCCAGTCACCGAGTTCCCCTTCATCATGTCCAAGCTTTCCAAGTTCTTATGGAAATATTTCTGCACAACCGGTCGGGACGTCATTCACAACGACCGCACCAATCGGCTATGTTGTCTGCATCGCCGTCCCCACCGATTCCGCCGGGAATGTGAACGGATATGCTCAAGCTACTCGTTCTATTTATGGTCTCTCCTTCAGGTTGTTCATGAGCTATATCCCCCTCAGCTTGTATACCATCGCACTGTTGGGTGCTGCTCTCACCCTTCTATCCTTTCGCAACATGTCCTCACAAACAACTGTGCAGTTTGGTTCTCAACCAGCAATTATATCTGTAAAGTCCTCCGACGAATCTGAAGAATTAGAATCCGCATCGATCCGAGAGTTGGTGGAAGCAAAATGCCCCAGCTTGTTTAAACCATTCAAACCGGTTTGGTGGTTGTGCAAGTGAGTGTACGTTCATCTCGGGTTGCGATGCCGTCTTACCGTATCGCTTCCAGTGGTCACCTCCAGACAGTCCACTGTGTTACGGGAGACTTCTCGAAGATCGACCCGCTGCAGTACAACAGGTGCAATCATTATCTATCGCTATCTCGCGCGGGTCCTCATGTTTTTCTAGAACCTATTTAAGACTGGTAGACGGTGGAACGTTGTATGTTCTACATCTTATCTCGTGCAATTGTGCCTTAATGAAGGTGAACAGAGGCCTGGACTTTGCACCTGCCGTCGCCGACGAGTCAAAAGTCAAACCAGATACCCCAATCATTGTTGTTCAGCATGGCCTTACAGGCGGTATATCACTCTTACTCTCCGTGGATTCCGGATATTGTTTAAATGACATCGTTCGTCAGGTTCATATGAACCATACGTCAGGGCCATTGTGAAACCAGCATGTACACCAGTCGAAGAAGGCGGCCTTGGGTACAGAGTCGTTGTTGTCAATTTCCGAGGGTGTGAGTATTGTCTGTCATCGACCATGACGTTTCAATCCCTTAAATTCTATACGCAATAGGTGCAGGAACTCCCATTACCAGCCAACAACTGTATTCCGCTGGCCATACGGACGACCTGCGGCAGGCACTAGCATATCTTGAGCACAGATACCCTTCAGCACCGCTGCTTGGATTGGGATATTCACTCGGTGCTAATGTGCTCACACGTTATATTGCAGAAGAGGGGGAAAACAGCCGCCTCATTTCGGGATGTGCCTTGGCTTGTGTATGTTCATCATACCGTGTCGGTGGTCGATGTGCTCATTTTTTTCTTCTCTCAGCCATGGGATTTAGAAGAGAATAATCATAGGTATTCATTTACTTTCACGCACCATCCTTCGCAGCATTATACTTATTCCTTCAGTTTATTGAATAGCTTCCTGGGTACGCAAGTCTATCAGAAGGGGATGGGCGGAAACTTGCAAAGACTGGTCAGAAAGCATCAAGAGTCTTTACTGATCGACCCCGAACACCGCGTAGCGAAAGCAGTTCCAGGAGTATTAGCCCTCAAGAAACCCACTCTGGCTGAATTTGACGAAGCGTTTACCAGAATCGCGGGTGGATCGGCCCCAACGTTTCCGTTCCCTGATGCAGACGCATATTACCGTTGGGCATCCAGTCACAAAGTACTGAAGGACGTTCGGGTCCCCTTCCTTGCAATCAATGCCACGGACGATCCCGTTGTGCACAAAGTACCTATGAGTGCTTCAGACAATCCTTATGTGACCATGGTTTTGACTGGAGGCGGCGGTCACCTTGGTTGGTTCCAAAGTGGCGATGGCATCACAAGCAGATGGTTCACTGAACCAGTACTTGAATGGATGAAACTTACAGAGGCGCTCGTTTTGCCCTCGAAGTTACGCAACCCACCTTCGACGTACGTTGATGAGGAAGGTTTCGTATGCGAGCAAGGGCGGCCTCATCTCGGATCGAAGGTGATACCTGGTGGTGGGATTGTGGACGGAAATGGAGGAGAGGCGGGTGCGCTGCAGGGGCTATGATCTCATTGTACAAACACCGATAGATAATATAGACAGTCCTGGCTCTGGGAAGCCAGCCTACTCGCTATCGCTAAATGTGACGCCTTCTTCTTCTTCGTCTTCAACCCTCGTGCGTTCATACTGACTAACGTCAACAGAAACAGTGCCTTCCTCGAGAAGACTCTCGTCTTCGAGGTTTCTGTTTCGTTCGAATAGTTGTCGCCCTATACCAACGCATGAAATATGAGCCAACGACTTAGGAAATGAACTCACCCGACAAGCGCGCATTCAATCTTTTAAATTCTTCACGCTCTTTCGGCGTCAATCCTTTTAATTTCTCCTCGTCCTCACGGGCTTTTTTCTGCGCCATCTCTTTGTCAAACTTAATCTTCCATTCCCGAAATGACTCCACAGTCACAGGCGTTCCACGAGTCCTGGCTTCCTCAGCCTGAAACACATGAGGAGGGGTGAGGTGAGGTTAATCTGGTTTTACCTCGAGGGCGAGACGTTCTTTTTCCATTTCCTCATTCCGTATTTTTTCGGCTCTGGCTCGAACCAGCCGAGAGAGTTCTTCGCGTAACTGGGACACTAGAGTAAAAGTCATGGCCATGCCAATATTTTCTTGCCCCTACACCAGATTGAGGATGAGCACCGAGAATAACATTCGACCATACCACAGTCTCAAGTTGCGTCAGGAGGTCATCCTTTTCATTATCTTCTAATGCGTCCTCCGTGTCTTCAAGCCTGAGGACAGGCAAGGCTTCCGGGTATTGATCGGGGTAATGAACATGCAGCACAATCCGCACTTGAGGCAATCAGGATGCTGCGATCTGTCAATGACCGAATAAATGTGAACCTACATGGTTCTGAGCCCTCGATAGGGTCATCTGGCTCGACCTCGATTTGAATGTCCTGTGGTGACGATTCTTATCGAAAGGATGGTTAGTGAATTCAGCCTCAGAAAGTGTTGCGACATGGAAAACAGGACATTGACACGAACGGGTCAACTCAGTGGGGTATATCGACTGTAAAACCTGGATGTCGAGATTGATACAGGTTGGAGATTAAGATGCATGCGAGCCTGAATTCACCTCGAACTCCTCAAGCAGCACGTCGGAGGACATGGTCAGGAATGCCGTGAAGGGTGGGGATAAGCACAAACTCGGACATACACTTCGACGAACTCCGACTCGCGTCTGACATCAACATTTTCCTCAGTGCCCAGCATGTTCGCTTCCTTCTCCCTGGCCCCGGTTCTACGGCGTGCAGTCCTAACCCCACCATCTACTAGAGTCCACTCTTGCTTGCGCGGAACAACACGCCGCTATTTGGCTTCACCAACTCCTGCGAGCTCATGGACCAACTTGATGAAGAGCTATTTCGTGGATTCCGCTCGGCCATCCCAAACTTTGGACCAGAAATGGGCTGAACGCTCCAAGAAAGCGTTAGATAGCCTTGCTCGTTCTCCACCTGCCAATCCCTACTCAGGTTCGGCACACGCACACCTACTCTCGACCGGTAACCTTATATTTTTGTAGGACGGAGTGTCCCGGTTTCAAATGGCAATGTTGCTGATGCATTCAGACAACTTGACGGGATTCTTGGCCGCAACAAAGTTAGAGCACAACTCCGTCTTGCGGAGCGGCACGAGAAAAAGGGTGCAAAACGTAGAAGACTGAGCTCCCAGAGGTGGAGAAGACAGTTTGCCAACGAGGTACGCAGCGTTTGATTTCTCGCTCTACCTCTCATGGTCACTAACCATTACCAGGTACGGAAGAAGGTACAACTCGTGGCGAAGATTCGAAATAGAGGCGCCTAAATAAAGGGTGATATACATACTCGGGAGGAGCACCACTTCTTATGAGGGGTCCAATGACATATCACCTGAGCTCTGTTGGATCTTTCCTCCGCTTGCTCCAGTCCACGAAATACCCCTCACTCCACGAAGCGGGGCTCGTTTACTTACCCGACTCCGAAGTCTCTCGAATTGGCTAGGATTATAGCACGTATTTCCGTTTGACCCCCACTGTTTTGATGCCTGCTTCAGTGCTTGCGCATGTTAGCTACCTCGTGGTGCACCCTCCCACCTTCAGACCCGGTTCGACCTTCAAAGGACCAAGACAGGAAGCTTTCTTGCCTCGTCAGTACGCCATTATAATTATCTCGTAACCCCTCACTTGAAGCGAGATACTCTCCTCGTAAATTTTGGGGAGGGTCGACCCCTTCGTTGATCAGCGGTAGCTTCTTTCTCCTTCCAGGCCCGTGCATGCCTCCGGTCTGATGATCGGCGAGTCTGATAAGACAGGAAACGTGTTCCGGATACCTAAACGCAAAGCTTGGAGATCAAGGTTTGCTTGATTTCAACTCGTTAGGCAGCCATGTTGTCCCCGAGGTAATTAATTCATACCGCCCGTGTGGCAAGCCCCGCTGCCTCACCCTCGTTAGACGTGTTTGAGTTCTGGGGATGCGTTCTGCGTGCAGTGCTCTGCGTCACAGGACCCCTGCTTAAAAGAAAGTCAAGGCTGGGTGATCCTTGCTCGGACACCTCGTCGAATTCTTCACTGGGACAGGATGTGTCATAACGTTCGTCTTTCTTTGCTTTTTCGGCTCAGAGGGATGACCGTAAACTCGTACAGATGATTGACGGTCGCTTCCACACCGAATGTGGTCATTTTGTTGCGATGTCTACCCGCACGCAGGACTGCTTGCGGGCCAATTGTCTGTTCAGCAGGCGGCACGTGCACCCTATTGGTTAGTCCACCCTATTCCCTTAGTTCGTCATACCATAATTCATTCTTTGTAGGGTGCAAAGCTTCTGGTTGTGTTCGGCTGATGGCTCTGCCTGTCCGCAATCCTATCCGTATCAGCCCAACTGTCTGCAATGATTGCAACTCTCGAGATCGGGATGGCACCCTCGGTCTTCCGGGAGAAGTTAACCCCATATGATGACCTCTCTGCCTGCCAGGAGTGGGGATCAGTATTTACCATATTCTTATTATCTACCTTCTCTCCCATTTCTTTCTCTGACGCGATACGTCACACGGGCACGTGACGACTTGGGCTTTGTGACACCGGCGGGTTGCCTAATTTAGCACAACGTCAGTTCTTTGTATTTTCTGTCCTTGTTCTTGGTGAACTTGCTTCACTGTATAAAAACATAACGTGGGTCATAGTGGACGTGCGTTTTTTCTCTTTGCTCTCACATCCCAAACCTCTCTCTAAACCATGCCATCTCGTGCAACGGATAACCTCAGATGCTATATACGCGAAGCCTCTTTGCCTGTCATGTCAGTGAACAGGCAGGTAGTGCGCTTTCCACCTTCAGGACATAAAAGTCATCTCAATCACCTCTCCGTACGTTCGGAGACGTGGAGAAGACTTGAGAACATACACTGGTTCAACGAGTCCATGTTAGAGCAAGAGATAGCGACGTGTAAGTACCAGCAGCAGGCTCATATACGCGAGATATCAAACTAACGGAATGATATAGGGATAGACAAGAATGTACCGGAGACACCATTAGGTGTTCAAGATTCTGATGATCTCACTGGAGAAAGACTATCAATACCCTGTGCCCCTTGGTTCCATATCGCTGGCAATATTGAACGACGGCCGGCCGACATAATGCGGTAAGTCCTGGTGTCGGCATGTGAGGTTTGGAGTTGAACTGCCGGCAGGCTTGCTCCTTGGCTGGATAACCTCCCCTTGATGACCGCACAACGGATGATGCACCTCGTCATTCCGGAGAGCCAGGAATGGGGATTCACCTTGAGTCACGAGGATGAAGTCGACAAACAGATTTTCCAACATTTCTTATGGTCACGTCCTATTCCAGAAGAGGAACTCGAAGAAGGAAGAGACAGAACGGAAGGATCTATGATTGTCGCGTTTCAACCTCCATGGATATTGTCGGATGATGACTTCACGGAATTCGTGAACTGCAAGACGGTTCGGGTTTCCCCCCTTGAATTAACGGCTCCCATTGACCGTGTTACACAGTTTCCTCCTTGCTACATTTATGGCAACGCGTTCTCGACAACATTGGATAGCAAGGAGCGGCTTTGGGCCAAGGTAAACGCATTTCGAGCAACTGCACACATATATCTCAACGCCACCAGATCTGGGACCTGTGCGTTCGCCGAAATACCCACTGGTTCGTCATAACGACCTACAATCAATGGGCCTTTGGCGTTTTCTCCGCTGGTATGTTCTGTACTTTCCTTTCGTGGGCGTAATTAACGGGCTGCCAGGATGGACGTCCGTCTTTATCAGTACCATCTATCCTTTTGATCTGCACGGCCCCACTATTCTAGAATGTTTGGTCTATTGGGTCGCTTCTGCCATGCACATACCAGGCGCAGGCGAACTCCCCCAGGTGGGTAACGAACCTCGGAATTTTGGTGCCACACCTTGCACGACCTACGATGCGATGGGCCAGTATCGGAAGGCGGCTCTGGCTCTAGCACTTATATGACATCTTACGCGATTATGTAGGTTCCCGAGCCCATTGCCCATCGGAGACCTGTCTTGATGCATCCAACACCAGTTGATATTATTACCCCAGCTGACTCGGAATCAAATTGGGACGGAAAAAGCGATGGTAAATGTGCCCCAAATTTATTTCACCAGGCGGATACTGAAAATATCTATCAGCAATCATGACTTCAGCCGGGGCTGTGGGGTCTATCTCAGGCGCCATTTCTGATGCCGGACTACCGGGCCTCAACGCACCCATTCATCGATGCGCGCCTTTTCTGGAAAAAGTGCAAGATTGGGTACACGACGCCAGTCCTTCATACGAGATCGGACCTGGTGCTGCTAAAGTGGAACGACGGTGCGATCGATTGATAACTTATCCTATGACAGACAATATAGGGGACTGGCTGGTAGAATAGAAGATACTATTAATCTATTTATGGTCAAAATGGCCCGTTAGGAGCAACGGAATTTATGGGTGTATTACCTCCATGAGATGAATTCGGAGTCCGACCATGTTGTCCTTCCAGTGCCGGTGTGGAACTCACTACATTGTTGCTAACAGGAGCTGGCACATATAGTTCGAGTTTCGGTGTTGACGTAGGAGGTGGAACCTGGTCACTGTTCAGTCACAGAAAAGCTCGAGAGAGGTGATATCACTTACGCTGAGTATGGCCTGGAGATGCGGTTGGGCTTCCTGAACACTGTAGAATTCCAAAAGAATATTAAGGGCCTCTAATGTGTTGGTTTCAATCGACCTGATCAAACACTTTTATGAAAAAGCATGACCTGAAACTGACAAAACTTCGGCCTCATTAAAACTGTAATGCTCGATCGCAAACCGAGAAGCATCAGGAGAGGGTGGCTTGTGCGTAGGTGGCGTTGGAAGAGAAGCGGAAGGCGCCGAGGCCGATATTCTAGCATCGAGAGAGGGCGAATTTGGACCGTCATAGATCCGCTGCGCCAAGATGTAACATGCAGCTGCAATCACTTTGGGTGGGTACAATATGCACAAGGGAGTGCGATACCTATTTGTATGTGAGCAACGGACCGGAAACAATTGGAACTGACAACTGACGAGTCGTGTGCAAGACTCCAGGCATATTCTTGAATTAAGGGGTCGACGTTGCAAGAGTCGAAAAGGCCGACGAGTTCGGCGTGAGGATTTTCCACCACAAAGTCAAAGCAGAGCGCCTCCAACAGGACCTCTTCTGTAAGAAGAATAGTTGTTTGGGATTGATCCACTTCCTAATTGAGTTATAGTGATATGGCAAAAATCGAACAGCGACTGAACAGTTTCCCACATACCTTGCTATCAGGTGCAATTTGGCCTGGGTCAACACCGGTGATCTTGGCCTGGCAAATGCGTGCAACATCCCTCAGCTTTCGACCACATTCCTCGGTTTTGGTTGCAAGAAAGATGCACGAGGCCGCGACGTCCTGGACCAATAGAAATACGAATCAAGGTGAACGGAAAAATGACCTCTTACCTGCCGATGGAAATCTTCTAACGAATACCGCATATAGAAACGATGGAACCATGTCGCAGCTGTGAGCATCGCGGAGGTCGGACTACAATGAAAGGAAGATTACAAGGTCCGAAGCAGCATTAAAAGTCGAATGAACACAAACAGGCCAAGAGACGAGCCGAGGCGAAACAGAAACTCTACGCCCCGTGAACGATCATAGAGTTCTTTGTCCAGTGGGCAGGACGACGGTGTAGCACGTAGAGCCGATACAGGGAACAGCCATTGGGAGGTCATTCCGCACGAACAACGTGCAGGCAGAGCGGTCGGGATCTTGACGCACCTTATGTAAGCCGCCGCAGGATGCAAGTTCAACGAAGTTCGCCCGGGAGTCAGCCTGCTGGAACTCACTTGCATGGAAAATCGCCGTCACCTGCGAACGCCATCGATAAGTTTCGTGCGCTATAATGCCAGCAGACCACACTGTCAGTTATATTAAACCAATCCACTGGTCGGTTTCGCATCTTCGTACGCAGAATGTTTTCATGTTCTCTCCTCAGGTTTCCCATCTCAGGAAATCAAGGGACGCAGAGCAAGCTCGAAGCTCGTCGACAAATAGACACGGGACCTGAAATCGGGCCTGGTTGCCGACGAACCAGGCGTTCGTCATAATTTACGAACTGTCTATTTGCCGAACCTTGCGGTTTATTTCAGCCAGGACGTGAGTACCTTTTACATCATGCAATACATGGAATAATTTACCAGGGATCAAAAAGACAGAGGCAAACATATGTTGCTCCATCTGGAGGGTCCACCATATCGACGTTGATCAGCTGTGCAGAAGCATGCCTAACAAAGTGCGAATGCACTGTCTGAGGATCATCAACTTGGAATAAACTGCATTTATTCGGGTCCATTTAGGCTATCGATCGACCACGCCCTTTTCATGAGCTGCTTGGGGAAGATGCTCCTCGTTTCGCTCCTTTCGCACGGCTAGCATTGGAACGGAGGGCTGCAGGACAATACCCCCACTCGCATTCCCTGACTTGCCTGGAATCGGATCGCGTAGGGACGCAAGAGCTCCGAGGGGCAGGGGTGGCACGCATCGGACCCATGTCCGACCAAATCCTGCATCTCCTCGCCCTCACGACTCTGCCCGTAAAAATGCGACGAGTGACACCCCTAATCTATGTTTCTTCATTTCTTTCTGCGGCCTTAGCTAGGTTTTTCGGGAGCTTTAATGCCAATCTCTGGCTCCCGCCGAAGTATCCCTCCTTCAATTTCTTCGTCTTCTATCACTCATCACACAAGTACAAGGGTGGCCCAATGACACATGACAAACTTGGATATACAATTCATTGATACATGCGGCAATTTTCCAACTACCATCCCTTCTCATCGACAAAAATACAAGGTGATCCCTCAAGCCCTAGTTGTCATCTCCCGCAATCTCTGGCGTCGAGTCGGTGAAACCCAAGCACCTAGGGCATTTTCTCTGTATTAGGCGAGCTGCGGCGCGTCTTTCAGTGAAAATGTGGCGACGACACGAGAACTACGCACCATATTGCTCTGGAAATTGGCGACTAGAAAGCGGTACTCCGTCAGCATGGACCAGAACGTGCGCGCACCGACTTACTACTGCCAGCAAGTGGTTTTGCAATTAGGACCGCAGTCCTCGGGGTGTGCTTGACTGAATTTGCAATAGCGATCATCGCATCCAATCTTGTGGAGCCTCAATATCCATCGACTTCGGTATGACGGACTACGCACCAATACATCGGGCTAGAAGCGGTATGAGCGGACATCCCCCCGGTATGTAGATGCAATACGCACTAGTCTATACTTATGGTCGCAGTGGGCATAGGTTTCGACGACTCTAGCGGCGAGGGGACGTTAGTACGCGGAGGATATGCGAAAGGTGGAAGCTAACTGGCGCCACTTGCACATCGTATCACTGCAGAGAGGGGTGGGGATATGGAAGTTGGGGGGTGGAATTTCTTTGCTGGAAGACGAGCGAATATTCACCAGGACCTTTATACCTTGGACTTGAAAAGGTCGGCATGCTTAATGCAGGAGGCAAATAGCTGATTGAGTGCTGATCAAGATTCCCACTGTTTAGGATCTTGCGAACATATCGATGAATATCGTCAATTGACCTCTTTCGGAGCCATTCGGCGAAGGGATGGGACGAGAGTTTTGGTATAAACGCGTCTCTCCGAGCCCACTTCAATAAAGCGGGAAACATGAATAATTCTTGTATCGCTAAAAGCTAAAAATGCAAATCTATGGTTTCGTCACAGCCAAACACATTGCGGTGCTTCAAGAAGACGCATTTTTTGCACGAGGCTCATTGGTTAGGAACTAAGCGCAGGGCATACGCGAAGTACCGCATTTCATCGATTTTTATGATTACAACTGATATGACCGGAAGTGCGATCGAACAAGAGAGAACTACTCAAGGCGCAAAACGTGGACTCGTGTTGGAAAATGATGCGTCCTTGGCAAGATGGGGGATCAGCCGGTCCTTCATTTCCAGGTGTGCCACTATTCTGGCCTCGAAAATGCGACTAATATACGACTCGAACGCTAGTGCACTTGGTTATTTCCCCGCATATCGTTTCATCCAGGATCACCAGTCACTGACGGTCGGAGGCTGACGACGGTGGTAATTTTTTTCAGGGTACAGTATTAATAGTTTGTGTGGTCATTTCTAACATGTGTTCCCTGCTTGATACGGAACAATCTCAAGGCGAGGACTAATATCTCGGAAAGAAGGTTATCGGCTATCGCTATTATCAGTTCCAGCGGGTGCCTTATCAGGAAGCGCTGTAATTGCGTCTCCAACGAGGACTATCCTGCAAACATCCCCACAAGGTATTGGCTTACACCTTCTGGGGTAAGACTACCCACATCTGAGAACACGAGTGTGATCAGATCCGGTCTGTTGGTGCTGGTATTAGATCGACCTCATGTTAGGGCGGAAAGCGTAAAGGCAGACCTGGTATAATCGACGTCTGGGTTGTTCCGAGATATGTATTCTTGCGTTATAGGCGTCGGGACCAGTTTGTTTCTGTTCGCCTCTGATTTGTCTTGATCCTGAGATGACGAGGATGACGAAACTGTCGAGATCTCGGGATTCGGAATAGAAAATGACAAAATTGAAGAGTTGTGACTGGGCAGATCGTATTGTGATAATGGGAATAGACGGTGGAATTTGTAGCTAGAAAAGGATGTTCAGGATGGTGACGCACTCTCATTAGTCTACAAAATTATATTCACCTTTCAGCGAGAGCATAGAATGGCTTGTTGGCAGCACGGGCAATTATAGCCATTTGATTGCTTCCGACAGCGTTAATAAGCCCACCACTCTCGACGACGGCCTCCGACCCGACAAGAACGAAGTCTACTTTTTCCATGACATAGGCCACTGCGGAGTCCAATATCACGGTGCTTGGCACACCGGCAGCAGTTAGGGCTTCAGCAGTCTTTATCCTAGTAAAGTGAGTTAGCGGAAAGGTCAGCTAGAGTTCAAAGACCTGCCCAAGGCCACGGGGACGCGCTTCTGTCACAAAAACTGACGTAGCGGGTTAGACAGGACTACTGTGATAAGAGAAAAATGTCAACCTGAAATCCGTTTTTGTTTATGTGCTAACAGTAATGTCTGCATGACCACCCTCGAGTAGGAGTGTGTCAGAATCTAGCAAAAATTTAGTATTAATAGCGTCCGCGCCAGAACCACGAAGCCGTGCGTACTATAGAACCATCCTTAATGAAACCAACCGCTAATTCCGCAATTTTTTTGCGATAGGTTAGGGCTTCGGTGGCATAATTCTGACCTTGCCGAATTAATTCAGCTTTGAGGTCAGAGAAATTCTAGGGACTTGTCAGACATGCAGCGTTGCATCATGGAAGCCCATACCGCAGAGTCATGTGGAAAGAGCGTCACAAACGCGATGAACAGTTCACAGCCTGCATTCAAACTTATTGGGTTGGCGGTGTGCTGCTTGAGGGCCTCAGCACCGTCGTTCAGTGCTTTCACCAATTCAAACATCGTTCCGGCTGCAAGGGTTAAACGTGTTGCTGATCAAGGTGATTGTGTGGACCCTACCATCAGAGTTTTGAATTAGCTCGGTGAGCGCCATGACAGCGGCCAGGGGGGTAGAAATCTTGCTCAAGATAAGGACGGTGACCGAGGACAGAGGGGATACGTTAGACCTACAGCTTCATCCTCAAGGATGCGATGGAAGGCTTTGGTGATATCAAAATCCTGTTTTATTGGTGCACTAGACGCGAGATCGCGCAAAGGACTTGGTTGAGAAAGAACAACTGAAGTCATCCCTTGTCCGTGCAAGTCAGAGTTTAGATGGAGGCAGGATCGACGACGATTGTGACTATGGTTAGGGTTACGTAATTAGTTGGAAATTTAAATGGGCCTCCGCCACTGTGATCTGATCAACCGTCGGCCCTCTCGAGCCAGCTTCAAGGACGTGAAGAATCTGGATCACTGCTTTCTTAACCTCCTCCACGTGGGGTCTGCTTAGCCCAGATACTCGGTAACATTTTGGCTTTGCCACGCGGAACTCGCATACGGCGACAACAAAGTCTCGCGGGACTGCAACTCACCAAGCTTTTTTCGAGCCGTGGCCGATAGGGTACAGGTAGTTTTGCAAAGGACTCATCAAACATGTAATTCGGCGGGCCACGGTTCCACAAGGCATTCATAGACGCGAATAAGGCGTTTCAGTGTTTCAGGTTCATTAGTGGCTTATTCCGTTTGGCGTTGGATGACAGTTTCTTGTTGGTTGTTTTTCAGGTACAACTGGGGGCCCGAGAGAATGGGATTAGCAGCGTTTGAGACGATCCAGTGCCTGCCTGGTGATTCGCGCCAAGAGGATTGGGGCAAGGAAAAATAATATATATTTCGCGGTTCAGGATCCCTTTGAGCCCGGTTCAGGACAACGAGGGGCCCTAGGGGGAACAAAGGGGCCGTCAAGGGGGCCTTGTTGTTGGGTTCGGCAGAGGCGGGGAGATTGAGGAAGATTAAGTAGGCACTGGAGTTGACGGATGGCAGACGTCGAGGACATCGCAAGCTACTATCTTGCTTCGTGAGAAGGCTGCGTGAGGACCCCCAAAACAGAAGCCTGATTCTGCTGGGAAAATGCATGTCGCTGGTGTGGGAACGTCGGAGCCTGAAAAACTGGGGCGTTTCGTCACGCGGTGGCAGGGGTCGGGTGGCAGAATTGTGCTGTCGCGGTGAATACACGTGTATTTTCGACCGACTCTCAAAAAATGCCTGGATCGGTGATCGTTTTATTATTTCTTTTTTCCTTCACCACCAGGGTCCCCAGTTGCGCCCTACAAAAACCTCCAAGCTACCGTTCTTTGTTATCCTCCAACCACCCCCGCTCCTCGTCGTCCGAGACGTCGTCTGCGCTTTTTTCCGCCCTCCCAGCCTTCCTGCGCATCCTTATCGCCCATCAATCAGTCCTCGCCGCCCCCTCCCACCCCGCCCTTAATATCCCTTCACGGTATTCCCTCTTTTTTCTGCCGTCAATCCTTCATTTTCTCATTCAATCGTCCATCCGTCCTCTTTACGGCCTCTAGCCTCCCCACCTACCCGCACAACCACCATGCAGTCTCCCAACCCGAAACCTAGGGTCGAGTTTTCTAGTGACGTCAAGAACATGGACATGTGGGCCCAACGGACAAAGATTCCATTGACCACAGCAGAGGCCTTGGGAGCTACCTATGCTCGGGCACACAAGTGGCTCCAGGCTCTTAAAGCCCAGCTTGTCAAGGAGCACAACTGGTCGGATGCCACGGGGGACACTCGCATTCTGTTCACCGTGGAGACATCGTCAATCTGGAGGTCGTCTGTCGGCTTACCCGCGGGTCCAAAATTGAAACTCCAGCTGCCGGTCCACGCGACGTCGTTTTTCTCACCAGAGAGGCGAGTGCAGTGGGAGATGGTTTTCCACAGCGATATCTTCGAGTCTGTGCGCAAGATATGCCCCCCCATAAACGACATATTGAACCTAATTCAATGTCTATTGACGGGGGTCGTCACAGTGGTATTCGAAGAGAACTTACCCGAGGGCGTATATCACACGACACGGGGTCTACCACCTGTGTCATGGATCAATGCAAACGAAGCTGCATTGGTCGAGGTCTTTGGGCCTTCTCATTTCAAGGCCTTGCGAAAGGCTTGTAATGACACGGAGACTGCATACAAACTCGAGATCCTTCCCCATTGATGCTAAAATTGTCACACATGTTCGTTCCGCCACAACTGGTCCATCTTGCTCTTTTTCATCCTTACTCTACTTTGCACGTCTGCTTGCACTAATCCATGGCATTTTGTTCTGTTTTCGCTCACCCCCGCATTGCATGTCTTTCTTCCTCGCATTAGCATTAATTTACAACTAGTTACCTTTGCGTATGTATGATTTATTGGCCCCTCTACAGTAGACCCATTCGCTATGGAATTGCTTCCCTAGAAAATTGTAAATATATCATGCCGGCTCCGCAATCCTGACGTAGTTGACTCGATTCACGCCGATGGCGGATGGGGTTGATTCTGGCTGCGAACTTTGCTGATCAATCACTGAGCGCCCAGAGCGGCGTACGACCATCTCTCTCTCTAACAAATCATGTCTGCTGAAGTCCTTTGTCAAAGTCCATCATGCCCCAACGGCAACCCTCCCTCTCGCTTGGAGTGTCCGACTTGTAACAAGTAACCTCTCCGGCTTTCCGTCGGACCATTATATCTCATCTGGTTCTGAAGGCTTGGTATCCGCGGCTCGTTCTTCTGCGGCCAGGAGTGCTTTAAAGCAGATTGTGGGTCGCCCGATTACTCTAATGTCAACCAGCACACTCATCTATAGCACAGGGGTAGGTATATGCGGCTAGCTTCAGGCTTTAGTCCGTTCTCAAACGCGGCTCTTCAGAAAACTCATAAAGTCGTCCACAATCTCGTAACTGGGGGAACAAAAGGATCAGGTTAGTGTTCCTTGCATCTTATCTATACCCTTCGCGTTGCTGACATATTGTGAAGCGTCACATAACCCTTTCGCTAATTTCAACTTTAGTGGACCTCTTCGGCCAGCGTATCCATTGTCACCAACAAGAATAGTACCCGATCATATCCCTCGGCCAGACTATGCAGTACACGGTGCGAGCTATTGGGCCTAGCATGAGAGATCGTGACATTTACTAAGAATTCGAATACCCCAGGAAAACCTATTTCTGAAGCACGACTCGCGGGCCAGCCTCCTCGTATACTCAGCCCAGAAGAAATAGAAAAGATGAGAACCGTTTGTAGGGTGCGCATATGTCAACTTTAATCATAATCCATCTCGACGAACCATGGTGATAACCTTCCATATTCTAGCTTTCCAGGGAGGTCCTGGATCTCGCTGCTTCTCATGTTCGACCAGGAATCACGACTGATGAAATTGACGAGATTGTACACAATGCCACAATAGAACGTGGTGCATATCCATCCCCGTTAAACTACAAAGGGTTTCCAAAGTCCGTGTGCACGTACGATTCCTTTCGCGTTTAGACAAAAAGCCGAGTCGGTTGATTTTTTAAAACGATGCAGGTCCGTGAATGAAGCTATCTGCCACGGAATTCCCGACAAAAGGAAACTTATCGAAGGGGATATTATTAATATAGGTAAATATTATGCTCAGGAATGGCTCGGAGAACGAATTGGGCTTACAACGATACGAAGATGTCTCCGTGTATTATCAAGGTTTGGAACGCTGTGCACATACCGCCATAAGACCTCACCTTGTACTAGGTTTCCACGGAGATTTGAATGCAACCTACCCTGTTGGCAACGTCGACGACGATTCTAAAAAGTTAATAGCTACCACTCGCCAGTGTTTGGACGATGCAATCAAGATCTGTAAACCGGGAGTACTAATCCGAGATATTGGCAAAGTCATGTAGGTGGACGTTTACATCCCCACGATTGGCTCGGTTTTAATGTTTGTTCTTTTATTTCAGCGAGCCTATAGCCAGGGCCAATGGTTGTGCGACGGTTCGAACATATACCGGGCATGGAATTAATGATTTGTTCCATACTACACCTAATATCCCCCATTACGCAAAAAATAAAGCCGTTGGTTCAATGAAGGCGGGCATGGTATGTCCACTTCCTATACTTAATGTGGGGTGCATGACACTGACTGCGTCAGGTCTTTACGATTGAGCCAGTAAGCATCTGGATCTATTAATTTCTGCATCTCCTTGACATGCAACTAGATGATTAATTTGGGTCACCATTGGGATACCCTACATTGGCCCGATAGCTGGACCGCGACAACGATCGACGGCAATCGTAGTGCCCAATTCGAGGAAACCTTACTGCAAGTGTTGTTATTGACTTACCAGGGCCAATTCTAATTCTTCAATTAGCATCACGGAAACTGGAGTCGAGGTTCTAACAGCGGGGGCTAATAATTAGGCAGAAAATTAGATACATACACCGTGCTCGCGCTCATCCAGCGAATGTCCATGACCGACCTGCAAGTGGAACAGAGAAAAAGGAGATACACTAGCCTATCAACGACTCTTATCCTGGCTAGCCTTTCGTCTGGAAATCTCGTCATTCAGGTTATGCGTGGCCTCTGTGAAATTTTCCTTTTCATCCACAGCTGCAATTCGTTTTACGTGCACACCATCGGTGAGACTGGGTTTACGTGATCTCTGCCCATGCCGGAAGTGCAAAGCACCATCAGTCTCGGTGGCTGTCGTGGTGCTGGTAAGTGGTGTGATTCGGAGCCTTTGGAGGTCAGCGTAAGAACTTTGTCTGCTCTTGACCTTTTGTGACACCCCAAGGGGATCGTCATGCACAATTCCCACTACGTTGTCGTAATCCCCAGTGTCTTCTTCGTCTGTATCGTCTGGGGTTGGCATCTGACTCTCATCAGCAACAGAACCACTCCAAACACTTGTCCCTCGTCGGGCACTTTTACTCCAGCCAAATAAACGTTCGTCGAGCCATGTCATCGGATGGATGAGGCCAAGCCCCTGAGCGTCCACTGCCCCAGTACCGCTCTTTCTTCTCCAAAGGCCCGGTGTTCCTGTGGAGGGAGGAACGCTTGCGGAAGGTACCAAAATACGCCACTGGAGATAATCAGAAACCGTTCTCTGATCGCATAAAGTTGAGGTCACCTTGTCGAAGTCATCGTACAGTTGTGGTCCATAATCGTTTATCAGCGCGGCCACTTCGTTCGAAAGGTGTAAACGCTGGTCTTTGAGTTTATCAAGAGACCTTTGTTGACCAGGCACTAAAGCGACAACCAATGGCCGAAGAGATCTAGAAAGTATGAGATAGAGTTTACTGAACAGTGGGATACCATACTTTAATACGTCCATGCCGGCCTCTCCAAATTTAAGGGCTGCATAGTTCATGAATGGCAACGCAATAAAAACCAGGAACGGGGTCCCGATCCGCCACTTTAGGGGAGCATGTGCCTTTACGACAACAAGAGTAGCCATCACGGCATAGAAGGTGTAGAGGACAGGAGCTACACCCAAGGAAATGAGGACTTTCCAGGTTGCCAGGACGTCTTTGGCGGCAATCTTCACGACAGATGCAGCCAGTGCCTCTGTAATATATAAGTAAGGGCCCGACAAAGAGTGAGGGTAGTGATACCTTTTGCTTTTTTCCGAGAGATAATCAACGCGAGAATGAACATTGGGCCATTGAGAATCGTCCCCGGAAGAGCGAGTGTTGCCCATACGAAAAGCAGCAATAAGCGGTAGGCGAGTAGACCCAAGGTTTTCCAGCCAGCTTTTTGGGCACGCGGGACCTTAAAAGTTACTCGGAATCTGACGGCGCTGGATAGAGACGGAGGTGCTTACCTGGTGATCACGTAGTCCGAGGTCGCGCACAGCACGGTTGTATCTTAAGACGTCATCTCGTAGCTTTTGCACTCGGGGCTTGTCTTTAAAATGTTCATAGCCTTCGAGAAGTCGACGATTGAGTTCCACGACTTGCCCAAGCGTCAGATGCTGCCCGGGTGTCTTGTACAGCCGTCTTGCAGCTTGTATGAGCTTAACAGACGGTTAGATTCGGGTTGTATGATTAGGGTATGAACTAACCATCAAGGTGTCATAGTCTGGGGCTCTAACAGTGACGGTTTTGAGACCATCATAGATCAAGTTCAAGAATGCAGCGACTGCATCTCGTTTTTGTGACCCGCCCTGTTTAAACTTTTCAACATATTCGGAAGGCACATCAAGTGCAGTTCCGAATTCTACAACTGCTCGAGAACGGAAACGGTGTGCGTGGAAATACGAAAGGCCAACCGGTACAATTTTGACGTGCAAGTTTGGATCGTTTGCCATAGCACCCAGGGCCATGACGGATACACCAGCTTTGAGAGGGAGCAAGTCGGTTCTATCATGACTTCCCCCTACGACAGTCAGCTCCCGTTCAGACACCCTGGTATGAATTACCCACCTTCTGGGAAGATACCAATACAACCACCGCCCTTTAGGCAACGATAGACATTCCGGTACATCTTCTGTTGATCAACGAACGGCATTTTTTTGAATTCCAAACCGGTAACCCCGTCCTGGCGGAGCTCGGCCACTTTCTCTCTGATTCGTGTTGTCCCCTTTCCGCTCTCTCCGCCGAATTCACGCTTCACCCTCAATTCCGTGTCTGAAATAACTTCAAGGACCTCCGCAAGGGCAGAATTGACTGACTTCGGCAACATAATCTGCATCTGCGGTTTAAATTCGGAGAGAAATTGTGTGCCCTCTCCGATAACTAAACACGAGTCGTCGGCAGACAGATATACACGGCCGATGCCAGGCTTTGCGGAGTCAGCAGCCCGCTCCACGGGTACTGAGGTGCAGCGTCACAATCAGTGGAAACTAGAACGACCAAGTCTGTGCGAGACTCACTACTATCCATAAGGCGAATAAAGAATCCAACGTCCTTGCGTTCCATACTTTTAGCAGCTGCAAGAAAGTGAACGGGGCGGCCATTTTCCTTGTAAACTTCTAGACTAAGCAGGAGGGGATCAAGGAACTAGTTTCTGTTGGTTTGAGTGGAAACACTTTGAAATCAATGTAACTTGCCTGGTTGCTATGAGGTGCAGCAACGAAAATGACGGGACCGTCCTGGGGAATATTAAACGCGCCTCGAGGTCGAATTTCACGAAAGAAGATTTGTGTCACTGTTCTCCAAAAGAACATAACAGCGTCATATTTGAGAGTACGCTTTTCATTCTGGACAACGGCTGTCATGATGGCCAGTGGTTTCGTAGAGTCATCCAAGAGTGATGCAGGCAGCCGAGTCGCGTGTCACATACTATGTCCGCGAATGAGATGATAACAATTACAAACAGAGAAGAGCAAGAGATTAAAGGCAAAAATGATTATGGTTACGGTGAAAGGTAAGGCATGTACAGGAATGAAGATGGGAATGAGATAACTATAATACGTCAACGGAGGGAGAGTATCCTAACAATCAGCCTGATGTCCGTGGGGCAGATCCTGTTGTGCTAATTGTGCTGGATCTATACTGGAAAATGTCGTGAAGCCGAGATAATTTATCTTGCCCATCTAAGGCCCCACCAGTATTTCTATGCGAAGGTTCTGCAGTCGTTGGGGACGTTGCATTCTGCTCTTGCTGCGTCTCTGGTTGGTTTGATTCCAATTCTGCGAAGCACGTGTCAGGGTAAATCGCAGTGAATGGGGAGGGAAGCTCACTGGAGAGTGTATCAGCTACGATAACGTTCCGTTCTTTGTCTTCTGCTGCACGGCTGGCTAGTGCACGTGTAATATACTTTCTAAAGGCGGGCCCTGTAGATTCTAGCATCTTATCGACGCGGGGTCGTTTATGAGGGTACGCCTTCAAGAAATGGTGAAGTTCTGTGATCCCTTCCTTGTGTAGTGCGCCAGTCGTCTCGCTCGAAATGTGTCCAATAATGGTCAGAAGTTGTGCATCTGGGTCAGGTTCCTCTACGGGTGGTGAGAACGTTGAGATCCCATTCGCAGAGGATGAACTTGGGCTGGTTCGGTGGCTTTGTCGGTTACTTGTCGCAGAAGATGCTGTTTCTTGGGGCGACATGGGTCTACTGGAGGCGGGCGAGGAAGCACGAGTAGGATCTTGTTGACGCTTTGGCCCGGCTTCTGCACCGGCACCGGCACCAGCGCGTGAGTTGAGTATTCGGTAAACGTAGGGGTAGACGATAGTGGCAGATGGATCGTCAAACGAGGCAGATAATAGGTCGTAAACATCATCCCCATAATGTGCTTGTACTACGAGTCAGGATCTTCAAGGGAGAGTAGAGGATGTACATACCAACGACATGCTGTATTATCACCTTGATTGTGCGCAGAGGCATATCCCCACAAGGTACCTTGTTTGTAGCGCGAGCCCTCCATTCATTGGGAGGGACTGATTGCAAAAAATGTTCAATGGCTGGGAACAATTCCACTGGGTCCAGATGTTGTTCGCTCAGGTCTTGTGGAATATTTCGTGCAAGCTTCCAAACGCATTTCAGAACCAACTCCGCAACTTTCGATTCTTTCGATTCCGGGAGTGTTCCGGTTGTAGGGAAGGGCTTGACAATTCGGAGTAACAACGCGAACAGAGCGCTAGGAAGTGTTAGCACGTTTCAAGGACTGGGTTGTGTAGCAGCGCACCGAAATATTGACATCCTCCGACCAGTCGCAAACAAGCGGAGGATGATCATGTTAATAAATCGTGAGAGGTCTTTGACGCGTTTGACTGTGCTGTCATCCGTTTCGAGGAGACGTAGTGTCAATTCCTCGAGCAGAGCGGTCAGAGTGTCGACGGTAAGAGATTCTGCGAGGAAGGCATGATCGCAGAAGTTGTTCAAGGTCTGGATCAGATGCTTGGCCAGACGGAAGTTTTCTTCTGGGACCAGATTCTCAGAGGGTTCGAAAACGTGTGACATCTGTAGAGCTATAGTTTCAACGAGACCTTCCGTGTGCTCGGCCAGTTCTCGATATTGTGGGACAGATGGACCAGCTTCTGGACCGACGGACAAGATTTTCTGAATCTTCTTCAGAGCATCTACGCTGCGAGATGGATCATTACTGAGGATGGTGGAGATCGTAATCGTGATATCGTCAGAGGAATTACTGGGTGGAGGGTTATCGTCGAGGGTGGGAGGTATATTCATGTCGGAATTCTGTTGTGGCCGGGAGAGTGTGTCTTGTCGCTGCATACTTGTCGCTGATAATGGCTGGGGAACGTTGCTACGGGGTTTTCCAAACCTTGAGGGTAACATACTTTTTGGTCGGCCTGTTGGAGAGGATGGCAAGGCGCTCGGTGGGATGGAAGATCTGGCGGGGATGGAATCGGCGGGTGATTCTGGACGGGGTGAATGATGGGTCGGAGAATTGGATCTCAGAGTGCGGGCTGGTGATGCAGGCCTTGCCAAACGGGAGATACCTGACACTGCAGGGCTTCCAGGGCGAGGTATAGACCCAATTTTTGGTCCAGTAGATGGTGAACTCGGGCGAGTAATTCCTGTAGCTAAACGAGTGACAGCAGCGGGAAGTGCGGGGGCAGCTGCCTCAGTAGGGACACTTGGTCCAGGGACTCTACGTAGACGTTCTTCCAACTGGGTCTTATCTTTCGCGGGTAGGGGTCCGACTAGTGACCAGATCTTCTCTCCGACGAGCATGTAGCCCTCACTAGGGTAACAATTCATAAACGGTATCATGGAGTAGAGAGAAACTTACCTCAATGTTGTGAGCACCGACTTGCGGACTTGGGAGTCTTTATCTGAAATCATTGAAGCGATTGCGGGAAACGCTTTGTTAGGTTCGCATGCACCCATCCCAGATCTTTTCAGTAACATTCCCATCTCATCTAAACTACCTTGACGTGTTTTGGCAACTTTAGACTTGAGACCATGGTCCAGCAAAATCTGGAAGACACGGCTGAAAGGATACACTTGGGTAACAGTTTTGATGAGTTGTGAGATACGGTTGCGGACCTGCTCCCTCGCGTCCCCCAGCTGGTGAAATGAAGGGGTAAGTGTCAAGGAATAACAAGGTAGAGGGTGGTCCTACTTTATAGATGAGTGACGGAACAAAACAAGTCGCTTCTCCGTCCGTCAACTGATAGTTGACTCCACGTAGAAAGGCCAATGTAACTTCAGCGGCGTCGAGACACTTGGAAACTAGATTTGGCTGCGACTCATGGACTTTGATAGATATGTACTTCAACGGCAAATCGAAAGTAGCAAGGGCCACAGCTTCCGCTACATCGTCTGCCTGGGCCGAAGTAAAGAAATCGCATATCATGTTCAGTCCTTGTATATGATCGTTAACAGCATTGTGGTCATGGCTGAACAGCTTCGCAACCAGTTCCTTCGAGGCGTATGGCTCCATTTGATTTGATAATAGGTCTGCGAGGTCTTTTCGTGTTGGGCCACCCTCGTTGATCCACCTGTGAGCATCTTTGCTGGTGCGGGACTTTTTAGCTTCGATGTTCGTCCCATTGAAAGCGAGACCTAGATCTGGAGCTGGAGAAGGGGGTGCCAGCGTGGACACAGCGCCGGGGCGTTTCAATCCACCGAGGGCTGGTTTTGCTGCAAGTTTCGATTGCGGCTGTTGCTCGACCGGCGTTTCTGGTCGAGAACTCCCTTGGGGTAGTTTTCTCCGGATTCCAGTAAGCTTGCTTTGCGGCTTTAACGTACCATTCAAAGCTTGTCCGGATGTCGGTGAATCCGGAACAGAACTTGCGGGGGAGGGTTCGGCGGGTGATGCAGGTTGTTCAAGAGCGACCTTTAATGGTTGCTTCGTTGGCGGAAGTGCTGTCGCCGTTGTCGTTGCAGGTCGGGCTGCCTGGATAAGTGGTATTGCACTAGCACGCGAAGCTGGCTTTAGTCCGTTGGTCTGCTGTAAGACATAATCATAGCCTGCACAAGTGATGAGGGTGGGTAAGACAGCCTGGGCAGCCTTTCGAACGTCTCCACTTCTGTCGTCGAGGAGAGAGACTACGGGACCAGCCCAGGAGCTAAGATCTAGCGTAGCAGCAGGCTCGTGTTCTTTGAACCAGTCGGCGATCCAATGAAGGAGGTTGGCCCGCTGTAAAGGGTTTTGAGTTTCTAGGCCAGAAGTGACACCAGAAACCATGCATTCAACGCCTTCACAAGCCGTAGCTATAGCTGTAAGCGTCTGGAGGGCAGAAGCTCTGATCGGTGCCTTTTGATCAGCCAGAACTGTACAAAGGGGTAGCACGTAAAGTCGCGCATGTTTCTCAAAAGGTTTACCCATCCCCGTGGCGATCCGAGAGATAATATCAAGAGCCAGAGTTTGGACAGCTTTGTTCGTGTCTGTCGCTCTAGCCTTCAGGACCTGTCCAATGTCACCTACGAGAAAGTCAATAGAAAACTAGAATCACCTGGGACTTAACTCACCCATGCTTGATTTTAAGCGTTTGTTACTTCCTTGGTCCATAATCCCCTGCAGCATTTCTAGAGCTTCCTTCTTCGTTTTCCAGGCATCGCTTTTTGAGTCAGCTAGTATTGTAGTGCCCTTCAACAGACCATCCAATTCCACACGTGGGAACAAGTCGTCCATCGGGTCAACAGTGCTACCTCCCTTGCCAGTCGGTGCCGTCGTAACCATCTGCGCGACATCAACGGAGGTCCTGGTTGGCTCAGGGGCAGGCGTTCCTTCGACCTTGTCAAACTCAGAGGTGATTGTACCGAGAAGTTGGGGGTTCAGGTCCTCCAAGAAGTCTTTAATACCTAGGGTTCAATGAAGCGTCAGGTTTGTACTTTAGTGAGTCGGTCACTTGCTCACTAGCTCCAGCAAACAGCTTCACTTGTACCATAGTCTTCGTCGCACTCGTACGAACTGCAGCGTTAGAATTTCCCAGAGCCACCTTCAAAAACTCGATCAAAGGGCGAAGTGCTAAACCAGCAATGCCAAATTCGGTCAAGGCGACGCCAATCCAAGTGATTGCATCGGAAAGTACTTTGGGAGCCTTCTGTTTTGAAAGTGGGTCATAGCCTTTGTGTTTATCAGTAACGCTGGCTCCTGCATGGAAGTGCACACATACCTTGATTTAGGACGAACTGGAGAGATGTCCTTTCCGCGAACGCGGTCAACGTATCACCGGCTGGTTTTTTCAACTTCGTATCGCCCAATTTATCTGTAAGATGGGTGACACATAGGGCAGCGCACGAGCGTCCAAATGTCGGACATCTCTCTGCGAGAAGACTTAGAATCCCATAGAGCTTTGCTGATACCTACGAAGGGTTGGTCAAAGAAGGCTTCCCATTAGAAACTAGTGGTCGCTTTACCTGGAAGTTCTTTTCAGCCCACCCCTTCTTCGCGAGAGTCCTGACAATCACTTCAGCGTCAGCGGATTCGATGATACCCTCAAGCCAGGCCGTCATTTCTTCCAACGCAGCCAGTCGGGTTTTCCAATTAGCATCGCCGAGATCTGCCATCACGGATACAGGGATGAGTTCAGCAGCAAGGCCTTCAGCATCTTCGGCCGTATGCTTATATTTGAATGTGTCAAGAGTGCCTGGCGCCGCATTTCCACTTGCAACCTTGCTTGGCTTTGCTGCCGACGAGGCGGGTGCTGTAGGCTTCTTGGCAGTAGCGGTTGCACTTGCAGCTGCTGGAGCGGCGGCAGTGGGCGGTTTCTTTGCCTAAGTCAGGTCGTATCAGAATGTGAAGAGCGTTGAGTTAAGAGCATACCGGCGGCTTCACGGGAGGCTTGGATGGTGGCTTTTTGGCTACTGGTTCGTCCCCTTCGGGTTCTGTTGAAGGAGGGGGCCGCTTCGCCGCCGCAGAAGGCTTCTTAGCGGGTGCCGCAGCTGCAGGAGGCTTGGGTGGTGCTGCTCCCCCAGCCTTGCACTTGACTGTTGCTTTCTCGAATGCCTCTTTGACTTTGACTTTCCGAACATCAGCTATTCCCTCCATTATGGCATTCAAAGGTCGTTCTCCGACCATCTTCATGAGAGCACCCAAGCATGTCGCAGCCTCATTTCGCGCTCCCTCGAATCCATCTTCCAACAAAGTTGCAAGGGATTCTGCCAACGGCTTAGTCTGTGCCGGGAGAAGTGGGGTAGTTCCTGTCGCGATACACCGCCCAAGAAACTTCAGGGTACCTTCCTTCACTTGAGGATTTTTATGTTTCAAGGCAGGTTCGAGGTCCGGGATTATATCCGGTAACGAGGACTTCACGCGTATGAGAATGTGTTAAGTGTAAGAGTAGGTGAAAGTCTCTTACAGTCGCGAATACAGCATCTAGTGCCGCACCTATAGCATCTGTGACGTTGGCCTTGCGCTCCTTTAGTCTTTCAAGCATTGGGGGTACAACCACCTCTCGGTATCGCGCAAACGGTTTCATCAGCCCCTTGGCGAGTTCTGTCATGCACGAGGCGGCTACCATAACACAATTGATGTTTGCATCGCTTGAGATTCGGGTGGCAAGGGATTTGGCTACTTCTGCAAGTTCTGGCGCTTCCTTGATTCGAGGAGTAGCAGAGAGCAGAGTCAAGAGTTCGTCTAGAACTTCTTTGCGTTCTTTCCACTTTGATGACGCCAAACCAGACTGTAAAGTCGCAGGGAGTTTGGACACGATGTCGACTGGTTCTGCGAAAGCTCGAGGATCGAAATCGGCTTAATTTTCAAGTGAGGTGTGGTTCAAACTCTTGGATGAAGAGATTCGCTCACCTTCGGGTTCCTCTTCAGGAGGTTCATCACCTGGCTCATCCCCCGCTACTTCTGCCTCTCTTGCCTGAGACCTTGTCAACCTGTCCTGTTTCAGGCTACCCTTCCCCTTGCCGTCCTTTTCCATCCCTTCAAAGGCCTCTTTCAACTCCTTAACTTGTACAGGCTTCAATTCACCAAGCCACGGATCGATACCTGGTCCGATGTATTGATACAACACATGCGTTAGAGAAGTGCCTTCCGCACGAACAGTCTTATCGCTATGAGCAAATATTTTCGGAAGGGCCTTCAAAATTGGTGGCGGTGGGGTGGTCTGTGTGCCAAAAACCCTGTGTTCGGCGCATTAGTATCAAAAAAGTAGCGAGACCCGACTTGCTTGCTGAAAAGTATATGACCTCACCTAATTATCTCTTTGAGTGCGAGGACACAACCAGCAACAGTTTTTGGCTGTTTTGCACCCAGGCCCTGGAGAATATCATTCTGAAACGGTCGCGACTAAGGTCAAGGTCATACTGGACGCGTCGAAACACGCACCACAGTCCCAGTTCCACTATTCTCTACCTCAACGTATTGAAGAGAGAGCTCTATTGCCTGAGTTTTCGTTCCAGCCCTTGCTGAACCGAAGCATTTCTCCACCAATGCTGGCACAACGGCTTCACGAGACCTCGCCACGGTTTCTCCTGCGAATTTGACAAGCGCGACGACGCATTCAACACCCTTCTCTTGTGCAACAGCGTTTGAGTCGGTTACTATCTTTTTGAGTAAATCGTGGTTATTGACATAAGGTTTAAATGCGGGATCGTTGTCCGAAGCAGAATTCTGAAAGATCTTGATGAGGGCTTCGTATGCGCTGACTCTGGCTTTCCAGTTCTTGTGAGCCAATCTTTCAGTTATTGGCAACGCAGAGAAGTCTTCTTCTTGTGGTGGTGGGCCGTCCATCCCGGGCGCGACAATCAGGTAAAGGGTTGGTACCCAAATGAACGTGGTCAATACATGAATTCAGCACCCAAATTCAACCCTGAGCATCACATGATTCAATCATAATGACTTCACTAAGATCCCACAAGCACACAGATACGCATCGACATCAAGCATATATTACGGATTTATCTATGCGCAAGTGCTGCTCCGATCTCAGCAACTACGTTGAGGATGTCCTCAACTTCTTGATCAACTGCAACCATTTCCAACGCTTTCATCTTCTTCTCCGTGACAGAGTAACGATCTGCCGCGGCATCCCTTTCTTTAGCCATGCCAAGTGTGTTATGCACCACCGAGATGAAATACTGCACGTCCATCAATGAGCGGTAGATCTGAAGCGTAGTGAAGTCGGCTTCTGCTTGCTTCAAATAAGGCAACACTGCATTCAAGTCTGTTGGGTGATCCTTGAGAGATGTAAAGCAGGGGTATGTCTCGGTGTCACTACCTTCGTCTTGTGCAACGATAATGCAACGAGCGAGGATGAAACAACCAGTTGCCCTCTGTTCAAGATCGTTCCCAGATATGATCTATGCGAGGTGAAGGGACTGGAGCACCGATCAAATCGATCTTACCTGGGGCATGATCTCTTCCACGATTCTCTGACACTTCTTCGTCAAGCCAAATTCCAACCCAATGTCAGCCAGCATGAGAATACCAGTCCTGTATAGTGGTATTCTAAACAAGAACTCGGAGTGCCACAATGCAGTCAGAAGCTGTTCAACGGCAGAGACCGCTTGATCACATTGCTGAACGAAGGTCAAGAGTGTACACTCCTGTTGTTGAAATAGACTCACTCGAAGCTCTAAGACGCGATGAAGAGGATCGCGAATCTTGGATAAAGATCGACCTTTTACGTTGAACTCGTATTCCTTTGGGTTGAAATGCCCTTGTGGTCGATGAGGTAGTAAAAATTCTCGGTATAAGCGATCTTGACCTCTAAAAGTCTTCAAGAAAGCTCGGTAGCGTAATGCCTCCCACTCACCGACGCGTAGCCCGCAACGCGAGCGTATGCCAGACACTATGAGCCCAAGAGATGTAATCGCGAAAGAGCAAACCGCGCCAAGTTAGAGGGTCCAGTAAGATCGCAATCGCGGGATCGTAGCTTCCCTGACGGGCCATCTATCCTCTGGTAGGTAAGCAAACAAAAAATGCACTGAAGGTCAAAGATACGGACCCGATATGCTCGGTTCATTAGCACCGTCAATCTGCTGTTGTCTGAACCCCCGTGCTCTGTAAAGGCCAAAACAATACTTTCCTCCACGGTAGTCAAGCGGTCACAGCCTATGTACGTTAGGAGAGTGCATGCCGCCAAAAGGTTTGCTCACCAGCGGCGGACCAGACAATCGACTGAACAGCATGTTGGGCCCATTGGTCTGCCTCGTTAGGCACAGCCATTTGTACATCGATCCAGTGGTCATACAACCCAACTGCCTGTAGAATTTTGGAGAAGGCAGCTGACAGTGGCTGGTTCTAATCCCAGCTTTACGATCATACAACACAAAGCTTCGTAACGCTTACGTTTTCCTCGTCCAGAAGTTTGCAGACGTCATATAACACCTCAAGAGGGTGGAGGTCCGGTTGGATTTCGTTCAGAGCAGGTTTGGAGCCATTGTCGGGAGGAAGTCGGTGCATCATGCTACGAAGAGGAAGAACAAGTCGAGGCAGAAAACCAGTAAACGAACCTGATACAGTGTTGAAGTGTTAACCTATCACCACTCGTACGGGCAACGCTGATGGCCTCGCCCAAGAGCTGAGTGCGAGTTAAGCTGCGACGTTCTTTACGAGAGCAATTGCATCATACCTTTCGGGCAGCATCATATTCCTCTTGCAGATAATGCATCCTCACGAGATTCAGTAACGCATGTTGGCGGACGCCGCTTGATTCTCTATCAATACCCTTTGTCCTGATTATAATGCGAGAGGACGTACGAGTCATTGCTTTCGTGGAAATGTTGTTCAAAAAACTTTCTCAAGTTTTCCGTAGCGACCTTTGCATCTCCAGTTGCCTGGGCGTGTTCCCATCTAGAATTATCGTTACTGACGATGAAATCTCCAAAAACAATGACCTTACTTTTCGTATGCATCAGGTTTTGCCCAAGACTTCTTATCTCCTCGCGTGTGGAAGATGAAGAGGTCATCTAAAGTGCTTATAAGAACAAGAACGGTAAATATAGGGAAGGGATACGCTCTGGAGTTGAGATTATCCTTATAAACCGCCTCATAGCCAGCACTCAGATCGTCGCGACACCAGGCCTGGTAATCCTTTTGCAATTTTGCTAGTCCCGCAAATGAGAGTTTGAGAAAGCTCAAATGACACCGCCGGCAGAAGTAGCCAAGAAGTGAATGGCGTAACTGCGCGAAATTAGTCCACTTCCCCCACGGGTTAAGACCAAGAGTACCAAGATGGACCCCTGCGGCCTAAGCTCAGTATACCAGAAAAAACGCGATAACTCTCACATCCCGTGATTCCTCTTCTGGTTCTGGAGGGGTGAAAAGAAACGGTAAACCTGTGCATCGTCAGAATTGATGCAAGCCCAAAGTAAGCGTATTCACTTGAAAAGAACAAGGACATCTGCTCTGTTGTCGACAGGGTAACATGCTTCCACTCATTCAGTAAAAGCTCCCAGTGTTGCTCTAGGACATACCACGGCCTTGAATGACATAACCATATCACGCGCATCCGATACTTCGGGTGTAGGGGAGTCCTCAAGAGCTTTGGCAATTTCTTGGTGTGACTTTGGTTGTGCTATCTACGGTAGATTAGAATCCGATGACGAGAGAATGTAGCCGGGGCTCACCTCTGATACTTCGTTCAATAAAAGGTGGTAGACATACAAGCTAAACTCTGCTGGGAGTTTCCTCGAGGCCATGTCTCTGAACATCAAGATAATGATGGTCAGTAAATCGATATGATGTGGTCTTAGCACATGTCCTATGGGAGGTGGTGCCTCTGTTTCCATGAGCAATGTGGGTAGTTTGGACAAGGCAGACGCGCCGACGCGAAAGCGAAGCCCACAGACGCGTGGGAACCAAATTATTTCCTGCACAGAATGGCACGTCCACCCAGCACGAAGAGATCTGCACCAGCCTCGTCGGTATGCCATAACCATCCATCTTCTCGTTGGCAAGGCATAACAACTGAATTTAGAGACCACTTAAGAGGCGAAAAATCTCCAGTAGTTCCGCTGGGCCGGGAGTTCAGCAGCTCAAAGGGAAGAAAAAGGCACTCCGCCAAACGATAATCCCCATTCCCTCTCAGGAGGAGGACGATGTCCAATTATCTGAACAAGATCACGACTTATTCGATGAATATGGCCAGGCCACCTCCTTCCTCGAAAATCTCGACCAGAAGGGTATAGCAAGGTAACGCAGCTCCCCCTCATTTCAAGGCTTCGCATCACACCCTTCCTAGGAGCAAAGCTGAAACGAAGAGGCTTCATGCGCTTAACAAGCCAAAACGCGCCGCCCGCCCATCGTCATTGCCTTCTCTCAGTTCGTCGGATGGTGAGGATTCAGGAGGGGTTGGTTTCGACAGTAGTGACACGGACGATACTGGAGACGAAGAACACCCGTCGACTTCGGACGAGCCTGACTCTGACCGAGAAATGGACTACGAGCAAGGTGCCCGGAAAACTAAAAAATACTGGGATTCGTCAGCGTCGCGCGCCATTCCGCGGTTACCCATCAAGCTTGCTAACGGGGAATTGCAAGAACTGAAACCAACTGCCCAGTTACCCTCACAAGAATCGTCTGATGACGAATCTGATGCCTCTGAAGGACCAGAAAGTACGCCAATGCGAGTTGAGGATGTGGCTACCGGTGCACGTTTTGGACGCCCGGCAGTATTGGATGTCGTCCAGATGAAATCTAGAAAATCTCGGATCGCGGCCGCAAAAGAACAGATTGCCGGGATATGTCAGGAAATCATTTCAGATCCTGAAAATAGCGTACGTCATATCTCGGTCTTCATGAGCCTCTCCGTTTTATCTATGTGCTTATACAGCTCGGTCTTCTGAGGCGTTTGCACACATTTTCATTACCGGAAATCACCACTCCCACTCATCCATCACCCGTTGCAAATGACATCATCATCCGAAAATTATCCATCCTCTCTCAACTCGCCGTGTTTTTGGATGTCATCCCTGGTTATCGTATACGTTCGCTTTCAGACAAAGAAAAGGCCGAAAAAGTCGGTCAGCTCGTTGCACGTACACGAGAATGGGAACAAGGACTAGTCTCGGTCTATCAAAATTTCCTGAAAACGCTAGAAGCAGAAATCAAAGGTGTGTTTCATGAACATGAGAATCTTCCTTCTGAACAGCAATGCAGGGCGAACGGAGCTGGCAGATGACGCACTACACTGCATGTGTACTTTATTGGAACAACGGTCCCATTTCAACTTTCGTCTCAACTTGATAAATTGCATCGTGTCACGACTAAGTCGTAAAACTATGGACAAGGTGAGAACGAGTTCGAAGCCTGTCCATTCCTTCGTGCTCAATCAGTTTTAAAAGTCCATGGTGACGTGCCTCGAGACCATTACCAAAGTTCTCAGAGCCGACCAAACCGGACAGCCGTCCCTTGAAATTGTCCAAGTCTTGAACCGCATGATCAAGGAAAGACAATTCAAAGTCCACCCTGACGTGCTGTCGTGTCTGCTTTATTTGCGTCTCAAAACAGAACTAGGCCGGCGAGCATCAAACACCAAGGCAGACACGGCTTTGCAGGCCGATGGGATGACGCAAAGTAAAGGGAAACGAGGGAAAGCCAAAACAACGGAACCTGTTCACCTGAGCAAGAAAGCGAAGAAGGCGCTTAAGGAGAAGAAGGAAATCGAAAAAGAATTTCGTGAAGCCGAAGCGCAAGTGGACAAGGAAGAACGAGCTACCATTGTAAGTCACTGACGTCATTAATGAATTCAACCCACGGTTTCTCATCGGTGGTTGTATTTTGCCTATAGCAAACGGAGACCCTGAAACTGCTCTTCGTCCTCTATTTTCGCATCTTGAAGCACCCCACCCCAACACCCCTCCTCCCTGCGGCATTACATGGGGTATCAAAATTTGCACACCTTGTCAACATCAACTTTTTCAAAGACCTGATGGATGTCTTGAAGTCATTAGTGGAAATGCACAGCCGTTCGATTGATGAAACTGTACCTGAAGACTCCAGCGTCATCATCAGGGATATTCGTCATCGTCTTTTGTGTATTACCACGGCGTTCGAACTCTTATCAGGGCAAGGTATGTTCCTTACCTTCCTGTCAAAATTTTGCGTTTTCTTTGCTAACGGGCATCCCGTTCTTCGTGTGTGTGCCTCTGCGTGGGTCAATGACATCGCTCGTCTTCACCCTTGTGGTGATAATTCATGGTAATTCATTAACCCCCGCGCCTCGCCCCTTTCCAGGTGAGGCACTCAACATCGAACTAAGCGATTTTGTCACGCAACTCTACAAAATGATTCCCCCATTGAGTCACATGCCCGACATTGACGACCTTTCGTCAGACCACTCTCATGTGATGGCGTCATCTGCTTCAAAAACTTTTCCTTCGGTTGCGGACCTGCTCTTCCTGGCTCTAGGTCACATTTTTTCATCTCGGACACTTGGTTCATCCCCACCCCCATGGTGTTCGGCGGCGTTCTCGAAAAGGTTACTCACCGCAGCTCTACATTGGCCACCTGCCGTGGCACTCCGAGTCTTGGATTTTGTCACAGAGCAAGTTGCAACGGAACCCAAGCTAGAAGCACTCTTATCGACAGAAGATAGGGTGTTTGACGGAGTCTATCGCCCTGAGGTTGACGATCCGCAGGTTTCGAATCCTTTCGGAACAATGTTCTGGGAAGTTCACGTTATGGCACGGGGGCATTGTGACGCTCAGGTGCGAAAGAAAGCGGCGAACTTGGCGAACTTTGTACGCTCGTGACCAGAGGGAAACGAAAATGGATGAAGCAGAGAGGTCTCGAGATCCTCTGTAGTAATGAGCCTGGATTGAGTACTAGTTACAGGGAATTCTACATAGGATAACAATGTCCGATGAATTACAGTGTTTTAGCTAGCAAAACAGGCATGCGTTAGGAAAGCGAAGTCGTGAATTATATATCGTGCCTATATACCCTAGGAAAAGCACACACAAAGTACCAATATTACAACGGTAAACCCCCAAGGTCCCCATAGAAAACAAAGAAGAAAAATCAATGGTGGTGGTAGATACAGTGTCGATGGATCAGAAAGACATTGACGTGGATGTCGTATGTCTGAGTGCGCTGGCAGAACCAAGCGCATAGGGTAGCTGTGTCCCACGACGGGCACAAGCCTGGGCTTGGGGGAATTGCGGGTATGCAACATACGTGGCATCGGGCCGACCGTGCTGCTGCACTTTTGGTGAAACTTCTGAACGGTATTCTTGGTGTCCGACCAATTGGGCAGAAGGAAGACCGTTAGAAGTCTGGCGGTTTAGCTCATACTGTATGCATATGAGTAATTCGCCGTCTGCCATGACCTCTTGCATGATTGTTGTTGTTGCATCTGCGCCGTTTGTAAGCTTCCAGTCAGTCAGCAAAAAATAGGGGACATACCAGCATCAAACCATCTACAGCGGGACAAGGCCGATTCTGGTAGTGCAGCGGTGACGACACCAACGTCGACAGTGGACACATTGAGAGCTTCGCACTCTTCGCTTATGCATACCCGATTTGAGTATACTTTAGTGGTGCACTTGCCAGATGTCGTCCAAAGCCCCGAAAGTTGCAAGGAGCCCATGAAACCAGACAGATTCGGATTCCGGTAATCGCTAGTTGGAGGTATTGTCAACCGGATTCCGAGAACGAGTGGAGATGATTGTGAAGAAAGTTGGGCCATGGTGATTACATCGAGTCTAACTGTAAAGGGCGTCATTCCATGCGCATATAGTGATAATGACGTCGCTTTGGGGGAGTAGAAGCCGGTGTACGAAGCGCTATTCTGGGATAAGAGCCTCGAATGACTTGAAGACGGTGCAATGGCGGTGGTGCTGTGTGGAGTCGAGGTGGTGGTCGAAGAGGTGGCGGAAAAGTGAGGATCCCGTAATGGTGATTGCCTAAGGGAGTTCGGACCATGAGCGGCTCCGGCGAAATCGCCTGGATTTGACGGGGATGCTGGGAAAGCGTACCCGTTGCTGTGCGTATCCGGCACAAAGGTGCCCTGGTGCGCATTCGGGGGATGTGATGGCTCAAGTGGGTAAATTTGCTGTTGGGGAGAAGGAGTAAACTCGGAGCTGAGGACATCGGGTGATGGATAGCCTGGCGAATTTGAATTAGGGGAGGGGGAGTCATTATCGTCATAGTCAGCGAACAAGACGTCTTGTTCGAACTGGTCCTCTTGCTTAATGCCGAGGGGCAGTGGCAAACCGGCTTCGACGAGCTCGTCACCACCGGCTACAAGAGCGAATTCTGGACAGAAATGAGAACGGGGTGGAGGGAGGAGGACATGTACGTACCAGCTTCGCCCTTCCACATGTTGCGCAAGACTTGGATGTGACTTGCGACTTGCTTTTTTGATCTTATGATTCCTGCTTTTTGCAAGTAATCGACCAGGAATTGATTACGCCATCTGCTGCGGCCGCGAGATTGGGAGTAAGTGGCCATAGGGGATTTCCAATACTCGCGAAGACCTGTGGAAGATGATACGTGTCAGAGGAAGGCGGCTGGAAAGAGAGTGAGATGTGGACCTTGGACGAATACCCGCTCGATGGCTTCGGGCCATACCTCGCAGCCACTGCCGTCTTTGAGAAGTTTCCGGTGCTTGCGCTGGGGGGTGAGGGTGTTGGGTGGGAGACGCGAAGAGGGAGTCGGGGAGGGCGACATGGCTGAGGAGAAGGATGTTGAGAGAAGATATTGGGGAGTAGGAGAGAGAATGGAGAGAGAGGAGCATTCTTATATATCGCGCAAAGAAAACGATCTGGAGTCCTTGCTCTGAGTCGAGGGGGGTCAGAATAGGCCATCGGATCTAGTCTGAGTGTCCCAATGCGGGAGGTGGGACCCGGGAGACTGGAGATACCGTTTCATCTCAGAATATCGGTACCTGTCAGATGGATCGGGCATGAAGGGAAAACAAAGCAGTCCGGTGCTTGCGGAAAACCCAGCCCCCATTTGCAAGCGCGCACGAGCGTGATTCGGGGTGTTGCCCGGCACGCAAGGCGTTGGGCCGTCGACTCGTGCTGCGAAAAAAAACTGGTCGGCGAGCGACCGTGCTGAACGGGGACGCAGAAAAATTTCAGCAAGAGTTGGCAAAAGCAGATGAAAGAGGAAGAAATTAAAAAAAGAGGCGGACATGTGCCCTTCAACTTGCCCAGTTCGGCCCATTTCCAGACCCGACCAGATCTCGTTCCCCCAACGGAAGCAGATCCAGCGCGAGATGCCCCGTCCGCATTTGGCAGGCTGGGCCCGAGAGAGAGAACGGCGAGGTTCCACAGTCCGGAGCCAGTTTTCCCCAATCGGGCCGCGTGGGAAGCTGCATCCGACACTATCTCCACCACCCTCGAATCCCAGTCCAGCGAATCCGATGGCCAGCGCAGACTCGCTCACCACAAAATGGCTCCGCCAGAACTCGCTCGCGTACCCCGACCGCGACCGCGTCTGCGCCGACATCGACCACGTCCTCGCCGCCTTTCAGAACATCCGCCCAAAGTCTGATATCTACAGTGCGAGAGGCTGTCTTTCTATTGTCCCCATTCACCTGATCCTTTCCCATCAGCTTACGACGACGGCCGTACCCAGCTGCTTCTTTGTCTTCACGGCTTGCTTCCCATTTTGTACCGGAATGCATCCTACAACATTCCGATCGCAATCTGGATAACACGCGACTACCCTCGCCAACCCCCAATTGTCTATGTTGTCCCCACTGGCGAGATGCTGGTCAAACCAGGAAACCATGTTGACGTGAGTGGCAAATCTAACATAGAATACATGCAAAACTGGGAAAGAAAGAGCGAGGTACGCCGATTTATCGCGTCCATTCCCTGTTCACTCTTCAAATCTCCAAGGGCTGCCATCTCGTTGCTCTCTTCGAAGCTTTGCAACACCAGTTCTCCAACGACCCTCCCTTGTACGCAAAGCCCAGGAACGCCCCTTCGACCCAATCACCGCCTCCGTCCCTCGCGAATCCACGTTATGCAGCTAAGCCCCCGCCGCCCCTTCCCCAAACCGCGTCATCTCCCCACGCGCAACCGCCTGATCGTCCTCCATTACCACCAAAACCTAATCCATCTGCAGATCAGATACACGCCCAGCCATCGGCTCTTCAGTCCATTTCATCACACGTAGCAATCAATTGTGTGTTGGTTTTCCTTCTACAGTCTAGCTGTTCTGGCATATTAACTTGACCCTAGCTCAAGCAGAACGTTCTACATCCCAACCGCCATCATACAAAGCGCCTCCAATTCAACAAGCTCGTGTAGACTCGCCTGCTTTACCTCTGGGACTTGCACGAGCCGTTTCTGGTAACCCGACTAGTCCCCCTCCCCCTCCACCTCCACCACTTGCTCCACCTAAACCGGTAGATTACGGTGGACCACTCGGTATACACACCATCCGATCACCCCAGCTCATTGCACCATCTCCTCTACCACCACCTTCTTTACCTCCTCCTCCTCCTCCACCCCCAGCTCCGTTCGCTCCGCAGGTTCCACATCAGCCACAATCCCAACAACCCTACTATCTTCAACATGCTAATGCAGGTACTTCCTATACTCAATCACCACCCCCACCACCCCCGGATCCGGTGCTGCGCGTAGCTATTCCAGCTCCTAATTTGATGGATGAGGAACCGCCCCCATCGGAGTTCACAAATACTATTCCTACGGACCAACCATCATCCGCCCCACTCCCTCCACGGCCACCGAATCCAGAACTCCTTCAACTTCATGCACAGGTGCACGACAAGATCTCCCTGGAATTGGCATCACTTTCACAAGCCATGAGTTTGGACGCCGAGAGATTGCGTGCCATTCAGTCGGACCTCCTTGCTGGCGAGCCCGCCATTAGGGATGAGATGGCCCGGTTAGAGGCGGTGCGCGACGTATGTCGGAACGTCGGTCATCGGATGAGGGGAGCTGTCGAGGCAGCTGAAGCTAATGTTGCTGAGCTGCGCCGGAAGGGTGATCCGGAAGTTGACGAGCTCGTTTGCTCAACCACAATTGTTCATACTCAGTAAGCTGTTCTTTCTCGGTGGGCTCTTCAGATTTTCCTTCGCCTTGGCTTGATTCTGTCGGCCTCGCTTACTCAATCTCCCTATCTCCGACATGCTTCCGATCAAGGGGACTGATTGCTTATTTGACCAGACTGGTCGATCTCGTAGCAGATGATAATGCCATTGAGGACACAATCTACCACCTTCACCGAGCACTAAATTCGGGACGTATAGATTTAGAACGCTTCTTGAGGGTAAGTTTTTTTTCTTCTTCGATGCCGTCCAACCCCTCCGTCCTTTTCGCCACCGCTTGATTATTCCCTTATTCATCCCTTCCATCCACAGACAACCCGGGCACTGGCAGAAGAACAATTCATGAAGCGGGCACTTATCGAGAAGATCCGATTGGGGATGCCGTCGAGTGAGATGGAACCCAATTGGTGGTCTTGACTCTTGATTTGATTTATTGTGGCTTATCTTCCGCCTGCCGGGGGTTGAATGCGGACGTTAATACAGGCAGGGCTAACATGGCAAAGTGTTGATCCATCGATCCAGTGTCCTTGTACTTTCTGTCTCATCTTTGTGTTGCTGGACACGAAACTTCCGGAATTGAATCAATGCCGCAAGGACAATCGCACGATCATCAAGGGCGGCTTAACGCCTCCCCAGTTTCGAAATTTCGACGCGGCTTTTCTTTCGTTTCGGTGATTATGCTGGTAGTATAATCCAGTCCTACAAAGGAACCGATAACTGTCAGCGTAGGTATGTTGTGCTCTCGCGTGCTTGCGTGTTAATCGGCGTTTCAATCACAACCCTTGTTCAATCGGATCGATATCTGACCACGGAACACATGCACGACCGCACATGAACAACCTTACCCTGTACCTGAACGGCCACAACCTTCGAGATGGTAAACTTTGTATTCATCAATCAAAGCAACAACATCCAGAACAGACTGGGGGTCTCTATGTCCGCCCAGAGGTGCTGTCAAACAAGACAGGACTCTCTGTCAATTTAATTTTGTCGCTGTCAATCGGAGTTGTTAATGAGAGGCTTTGACAAAAGATACCGGAGGAGGTGATTGTGGACTGAACAGATGCCGGGCGCCTAGCAGCTGGGTTTTTGGGCCCCATCAACACCCTTGCAGGTGGCCATGCAGCATGAAGCCGCATCCGCCCGCACGAGCACGCTCCAGTAAGCACCCCCATGCCATGCCCATATACCATAAACCGCATAAGCACAGTATAGCCACAGCCGCAATCGCGTGTTTCCCTCTTTTCTACCAACTTGGTCTTACGGTCTCTCGAAGTTTTCTTTACGTTCGCCTCAGCATCCCGTCCGGTTCTTGACAACCCCAGTTTTTTTTTGCTAGGCTAAGGTAAGGTTGTCCACACACACTGGCACATCTCCGCACACCAATGAATTGAGTCAGTCTTAAACAATGTTACTGTACAGAATTCGGATTCATTCGGCGTTATGTTGATAAGCTTATACACTATAGGGTCCCTCCTACCGATACCACCCCAATCGATGCACCAATTCATGGGTTCGGCGACAGTTGCCGCATCCGCGTGCACGATCAAGCACTCGAAGGACACTTGATCATGACCTGAAACAGTGTACAGTTCGACCTGTCCAGTCCAATCGCAACCGAAGACTCAACTCAAAGAAAAAACAGAGTCCACACAACATCCATTTGGACGACGTCTCGATCTTCTTTGGACACGTCTTAGTCTTAGCGCACCGCCAATGCTATCACATGCAATCAACACCCCCAATTCATAAACTAGACTTATGCAAAAGAACCTTCAAACTCACACTGCGAATTCATGTAGTTTTCTGTAATTAGCACAAGGCTGCGATCGAATGGTTGTATATAGTTGTATAATGAACCATCAGCCACAGCAGTAACTATAGAAGCCTACCTTACCCATAGTGTCCGTAGATCCCTCCATGCCCGGCGAACTGTCAAACCCTATTCATTATAAGAAGCTTAGTTCACAATCGAAAGAAAGGTCCCTGTTGCTGTTCATAAAACTAGGGTCGAGAATCCAGATGGATCGGCATATAGTAAGAACACATGGTAACCAAGAAGCTACTGTAAAATTCATAATACAAGACACCACCGGATTATGCGACATGTCCTATGTATAGAATCAGACGAAACCATAATATCAAAAGGAGAAATAGATAGATAACTGAAATCGATAGCGTCGCATAACAGGTCAAGTCAAACACGGCGACAAAAGGGGCTTGCTTTGATCTCTGGCCCCAAGAACCGAAAGAGCATAAGACAAAGGAAAGGAGCGGCAAGGCCAGAATCGCGTGAACAGGCAAGGTCGGACTCAAGCCTTTCAGTCAGACTCCCCACGTGCTCCAAGCGTTCCTCCATCTGATTGGACTGCCTGCTGGCGGAGTGCAGGCTTCCGTGCGCTCCCAACCCATCGCCAAACTCGTAGTTCATCCCCACTCAGTGTCTCCTCCATATTCGCCCGAACGTTCGCATTGCCTTCGACAACACGCTCCACGGCGTTCCACAGCCGTTGTCTCTTCGACACCGAATGTTCCTCTTGTAGAATGAGATCCCGTAGCTGCAGCGAAGACAGATAGGGATGTGGTGCGGTTATCGGGTCGGTATGGTGGGCAAGTTCCTGGTTCCGCAGGGCATCAAGTGCGATCTGTACCAACTCCGCGACGCGTCTAGCTTCAACTTGCTTCTGAGCCCTGCGCGCCCGGGCAACAAAAATGCTCAAAATAACCGTGATGATCCCTAGAAACCGATACAGATCCCGAAGATTCGTCACAAAAAGGAACATCCAACCCCAAAGTTCAAAATTTAGGGTTCTTCTCTATTAGCACAACAAAAGCACTTACCAATAACGGTCGAACGCCACTCTGCCCAGATCTCTCTCGTTTTAACTGTCAGGGCACAGTTCCACGTTAAATCGGGGGTCTTATGTGCGAGAAAGCGATTGCCGCTGTAGGGTGGCCTGTCAACTTCTGATGGTAGGGTGATAATGAGGAAAGGCTTACTCTTGGTCTTCGCCAATAACGACACCACCCCATTGGATGAGCTGCTGGATGGCTTCATTGAACGTATCATCAAACGTGGCAAGCAAATGAGGCTGCAAAAGCCGTCAGTTTTACACCCTCGAATCATTCAAGTGCAGGGATTTATCCAACACCTTGGACTCACCGCTGTCTTTTTCCTCATCACATCTCGTAGGTTTTCAACTTCAACGCCCCATTTTTTGGCCTCACCGCCATCCCTGTCATCCACGACCTGATCCAAAAACTTACCACCTGCACAGATGCGCCTCCCTCGTTCCTGTCCGAGCATGGCTTCAACTGCTTTACCGAGTACACCGATGTTCCTCTTTCTTTTTGGATCTTCGACGCATTTCGGCGGAAATGCAACACTTCCAAGACCGGGCATGCCATCCGCCAGTATCGATATAGCTCTCCATACCATTTCAGAAGGGTTTGATGAAGACGAGGCAGAGCCATTTAAAGGGAACGTTGGTGCAGGTAAGAGGAACAGGAGGGGGTGCGAACGGAGAATGTAACCATTATCGCAGCTAACGCTGTATTGGCTGCATGTCCCGTGTCCAGGACACGGTGTGCATTCATCAGGTTGGGGAAGGGGAAGGTGTGGAGGTGGGCAGGGTAAATTTCCATTGGGACTTTCGTCTGACCCAATAGGATACAGAGTCGTCCGATTTTCTCGGTTGCAAGCATCAACTGCCAACCTGTAGGAACGTAACGTTTCAAGAGCCGAATTAGAGTTGCTTCCTCTGTTACAAAACCCAATGGATGCTGATTCGCGTTTGTAGTTGAGGACTGTGGTGGTTGCGGTCAACGCAATAAAGAGGGTCAACATTCGGAGCCATATTGGCCACCTATGTGATTCAGGAGGTTGCCAAGTGTCAACAACACGAGAACCCTGATCACTTGGAACACGATCGACGGTTGTTAGGACATGTTCCTCGTCAGGTTTCAGGGTGGCCTCCCATTGACTATCCTCAGCGGGTTGTGTCTCCTCTTCCTCAATAACGGAGAATTGCGACGAAAGTAGCCTTGAGTCATCGTCATGCTCTGATTTCGGAGAGAATTCAGGAGAAACAGGCGAGTGCATAATCTTTTGGTTTTCGTGGGTGACGATCGCAGGGAGTTTGGGTTCAAATCTGGATTGGGGAGGTGGGTAGCGTGTCACATCGGGTGACGTAGGAGAGGATAGAGGAAGTTGAGGTGGTGCCGACATCGACTTGCGTGACTTGCGAGGAGCCGTGCTCTTGCGGCTAACTTTTGATTGAGCAGGACGAATTGGAGAGGAGGACTCTGCACCAGATTGGAAGATATTATTATCCTCCCAACCACTATCTTCAGAGAACTAAGGGAAATCTGACGTTAGATGACCGCCATACAGGTAGATAAGACCATACTATATTGTTGGAAACACGACGAGAGGAGGTTTCAGCAGCGTCTGACTAAAGGACTCAGGTCAATAATTACGGAAGGGATGCAGTGGAACAAGTGACGCACGCCTTTCTTACTCCGGCTGACCTTGCGCAACGGCACCTCTTCAGGCTCACTTTCCTCTACTAGAGTTGGCTGTGCCGGTGCCACAGAGCGGGAAGGTGCTCCTAGGGCTGGCTGAGCAGATGAACGCCGGCGTTTAGGCTAAGAATGGATATGAGGTTTAGACCACAGCAATTTTCGGATGAACATACAGGTTCTGCCGCAGCAGGTGGCTCCTCTTCCGCTGGTGCATGGGACAATCGTCGGGATGACCGTCTCACAGGGGGCTGTGGCACAAGTAAGTATGAAGTATAATCTTCAAAAAGAAGTGATAACCCACCAGGCGATTACCATTCAAAGGTTGACCAGTTACACCATCCGTGATACCATCATCACTGGCCAGACTGTTCTCTCGCTTTAAACGCTCTTTCTTGTATTTAGACGCCCTGGGTTTCAATTCTTCGTTGAAGAGCTGAACAAGCTTCGTCTTGGAGTATGGTGTGGGGTAGGTGATGTTGTGGTAATTCAGGACACCGAGTAATTGCGAGACCGTGAGTTTTGTCGGATCGAAACCGTCTTCGAGATATTCGCCTAGGGTAATGACCTGCGCGGAGGTCATTCGAGACATGGTTGTAGCGAGCGACGTTGAACGAGGGCAGGACTCAGGGAGATGGCCTTGTGGAGTCAATCAACAAAATCTCGCGCGTGTTCAACACGACTCCCGGGATCACGTGAAATACACGTGAGCTGGTGTAACGTCATTGGTCGAACTTCAACTAAGTTCAACACAAACACAAGTCCACAAGTCCGCTCGTTGAAGCAAGAGTATATTTCAGACTGTTGTATACTTTACAATGGCAATCACGGGAACGTTGGCCTTGACAAACCCTTCGTGCCATACCACTTTCCCTTGACCTGGGAGGCAAGATGAGGTGATGAATGACTGTAGTTGGGTGAGGACACACCATGAAGTTCCAGTATGCGGAGGGGAATAAATCCTGGGAAGACGATCAGGAAGTAGGAGTGCCCATGAAAAGTCAGACATACCTTCTTTAGATAATAAAATAACCTACAGAAACTAATTCAGCAAATGTACGAAACAAAAGTGAGAATCCTACTTTTGGCTTTGGCCTTGATCGAGCAGGCCCGAGAAAGTTTCTTTCGGCTCCAATCCATACTTAAATTCTGCCAACATCAGTTCACCATATCCAGTCAGGAGCTAAGAAATGTGTTAGAACTCCAGGTTGAGACAGTACAAAAGGAATAGGGCGCTCACAGGACAACTTGTATATCCGTCATATCTCGCATGGGGACTGATCTTTCCAGAGGTCATAAGAGAAACAAGATTCTCAGTTAAGACCGGTGCTTGAGCGGTTATGGCAGCTGCTGTCTTTGATGTTGGAAGTGACGAGCAATCCCCCAAGGAGAATATATTTGAGTATTCTGGTTTTACGTGCTGGAGTGTCGCTTGATCGACTTGAACCCAACCTGCCCCATCTGCTATGGGTGATGCTTTGATGAAGTCAAGAGGGCCCATGGGCGGAGTAACATGAAGCAAGGTATAATCCTTTGTTATCGTCGAACCATCGACAGCCTTAAAAGTCGCGGTATGGTCTTGAGTATTGATGGATTCGAGGTTATGTTGGAAATGACCACCAACACCCCGTTTGACGCGCAGGGCTTCGAGAGCATCCGAATATTTCTTGACCGCAAACATCGTAGGCATGCCGGAATAAAAGTCTACCTTAATATTGTCTCCTCTGCCTGTTGTCCTGTAACGGTCCCAAGCCATCCACATGATCTTTTGTGGTGCTAAAAATGACACCTCAAGGTCCAGAACGTAAAAGTGGTCGTGTGCACTTACCCCCAGCGCACTTGATAACACCAGCAGGTTGGGTAAATATCGCATTGCCCGAGCGAAGGGATTCGATGTCATCCCAAGCTTTGTCGCAAGTGTGGTAGGAATAGATAGACGATACCCCGGAGGTAGGATTAGCGAGTGCCTGAGAAAGGCCTTGAATGGCATTCCAGTTGATCTGGAGACCAGCAGCGACAACAAGGGTCTCGTAATTAATCGTTCGACCGGAAGCAGTTGTAATCGAAGACGTGTCGGGCGAAAAGGAATTGACTTGATCTTGCACTAAGTCCACATACGGTGGAACTAGTGACTGCAGCGGACGCCGAAAATCGGTCTTTGGACGGAGACCCGCACCAACTAGAGTCCTGCGGGTGGAGGTAGAATGTTGAAATCTAGGTTTGGAAGCAACGAGGAGGATAAAATTACCATCCGGGCTACAGGAACATCTGGGGATTGAGCATGTGAGTTAATAAACTTGCGGGTCACTGACCTGATAGAAGTGATATTCGGCGTCGTCTATGATCGCCACGTCGCTCGAATTTAAGGATTTGCCGGCAGCTTTAAAGCGGTTGTAGACTTGATTCGCTACAGACAACCCTCCAGTGCCTTAAAGTAGAGAAGAGATGGAGGTCAACTGATGAGACTCGTGCTGGCCGCATGGGGACGCCTGGCAGAATGAATATGCACCTCCACCGATGACAAGGACCTTGTAGGTGTCTTTTGTAGATAGCGAACTTGCAAGTCTTGTGGATGAATGTAGGCTCCTGACCACCCGAGAAGCCGCGCTCAAGTTGGTGAGCATGGTGAGCACCTGTCGTCGGCTGAGTGACATGTGTTCGTGACCAAAACCGCATTGATCACATTGATGGCAGCCTGGTAACACTTCCTCTCCTTCCTCACCCGCAGAATTTGGTGTAAGCTTACGACCCAGCTGGTCTGGTCTTTACGACTTCCGTTCTTTATTTCTTGTATACCTATATACCACTCCACTCTTCTATTCTTCATGTTACCCACCAATCCTCGTCCATCGGCCCGCGGCCTCCCAAGTCGCCCTCGACAACGATCTCGTTCCTCTAATCGCAATGCCTCTCGTTACGAAACTCAAGATCCCTCTAATTCTGCACCTCAGAACAACGAGCCCTCTCGCCCACCGCCTCTTCCGACGAGCAGACAAGAGCCTCGGGGTGGCGTTGACAGTTCCTACGACGAACGAGATCGCCCCAGGCAACCGCCTTCTCGCTATTCAAACGCCTCCACGATTTCATATACTGCCTCGTCCACCTCGAGCCGCTCACGAGGTCAAACAGGATATGCGTCATCGCGCACAAGTTTGGAGGAAGATGCCAGGCCGACAAATCCTCAGGGTGGGTCTCATCACGGAGATGGGCGACGACGTGGTTACGACACTTCACCCATCGAAGGTATGCTGACTTATTTGAACCTTACCTTGTGGCTTCAATGGGGTTTATAGACGACAATGATCCGGAAGAGAAAGTTCCAGCAGGGTTTGGATTTGCAATCTGGGATCACGTTGCAAATGTTGCAAGCAGTTTGACGGTCAATGTCAGCAAGGCATGGGCAACTAATATAACTAGTGAAGACGGCGAAGGTAAATATACACCTCAGCAGTCTTCTGATACATGCTTAATACTTTGAGCACAGCGACTCCCGAGGGCCAAGAATCTCGGCTAACACGTGCAATGAAAGCCTATCACCTCGAGAAAGCCAGAGACCCCTCTGACCTCCCTGCTTGGCTGTTTGATGAACGCGAGCGTAGGGCGAAAAACTCGACGCGCGGCCGCCAAGAATTTGTTGATGATGAGCCAGAGCCATTGGCTGCACTACCTGCCCAATCAAGTGGCTTGCGGGCGATCTATGCCTCTGCTGCTGCTACGCCTGTCAAGAAGCCTCGCCAAGACCCAACTTATTATGGCGAGGCCCCCTCTCGGGCTGCTGATCGTCTCAAGGCCCTGCGAGATGCAAAACGTGGTATCATGAGAGCGGCATCGGTGTCTGATGAGCAGCCCGTGAGCAGGATGCCGAGCAGCGAACCCCCTCGCCCTGCGCGGGTTGGCCTACCATCGGGACCTATGGGTTCGCGACGCCGGTGAGCGGAATATATATGAGTACACCATACAGTATATGTGACGTTGTATGTATGTACGAACACGCTTGTTCCTGGGTGGAAATTACAGTCAGGGCTTCTTATCAGAGTAGCAACGGCCGGGCACGCCGGGAGATTTAGTGGGCAGGCAACTGGTTGTCTGGATGATGGGACCGGAAGCGGTGTGCTTTGCCCGTTTCCATGGCCATTTGGATCTCCGAATGACTGCCCAATAAATACCGCGCCCATCTCTGCCTCCTCACCCTTTTCCATTTCGACGACCCCCTCTTTCTCTTCCTCTTCGTTCTTTCTTCCGTCTCAGTCGTGTTGATCATCGACTAACTTTCACTTTCGTTCAGACTCGAGGTACGTCCAGCGCCCGTCATCTGCCTGTCCGTTCGGCGCTCATCATCAACCATCTCCAGATCACCCTCTTCGATAGAGACCCATTTTTGCAAATCCTCCGGGAGGTTCATCAACTTTTTAGTCCGACCCCTTCACACACTTTCGTTATTCTACAATGGTTGCCATCAAGACTTTTTTCGCTGCTCTTGCCCTCTCCGGCGTTGCCAGCGCTCTCCCACGACCCAAGCCAGACAGTGCTATTGGTGAAGAAGTTGCCGTTTCTGCTCCTTTCGGTGTCCTCCTCTCAGACACAGCTGAGCTCGCCTCGTGAGTCGTGCCCTTCCGACTGGTCGATGTTGGCCCATTAACCTGCCCTTAGTCAAACCGCTGCTGAAGCCGCTGCTACTCAAGCAAGCCAAGGCGCCCCTCCCGTCGAGGTCGCCTCTGCTCCTGAAATGACCCAAGCTCCCTCGTACGGCGGGATGAGCAGCGATTCATACGGCAGTTCGTACAACCAGCCCCAACAGTATCAACCTCCTCCCCCACCTCCTCCTTCCTATACGCCACCTTCGTATGGCTCTGGCAAGTCCAGCTGGAGTTCTGGATCTAATTACGATGACTGCGTTAACCGTATGTTCTCGATCCGCCATTCTATAAACAATGTCCGAATTGACTGACCCGGTTTAGAATGCATTGCCTCCTTCGGAAATCCCCCCGCACAATACATGCCGACTGCCACCAGCGGCTATGGAGGCGACTCCGGCGGAAAGAGTAATGGTGCTACACACACCGTCATCGTTGCTCCCACCCAGGGTGTCCTCCGATACATCCCCTTCGCCGTCAATGCATCCGTTGGTGATACCATCAAGTTCATGTGGGGTGCCAACAACCACACCGTCACCAAGGGCTCTGCTCTGTTGCCCTGCAACAAGACTGCCGAGGGTCCCTTCGCCTCCGGTATCCAACTCAAGGACTTCGTCTGTGAGTCTGACCTCTTGACTTACGCCATGAATTTATCTCACTCCCTTGCAGTCACCCAGGTCGTCAATGACACCAACCCGACATACTACTACTGTGCATTCCCCAACCACTGCCAAAAGGGTATGTTCGGTATCATGTACGTACATCCATATTGTGCCTGTGGTCCTATTCCTCATACTCTCCTTTAGTAACCCTCCCAGCTCCGCTGTTGCTCCTACCTCGGTCGGCTCGATGATGTCATCGTTCATCGCCAATGTAAGTCCGTCATAAAGCCAAAATATCCTTCTCACTCACTTTCTCCTCAGAACTCTGACATCTCTGCATACGCCTCCTACACCAAAGATAAAACAGCAAACAACGACCAGGCCGCTCGCTGGGGTACCAACATCGATATGGGAGCCATGCCCGAATGGTCGCACCAATACGTCGCTGAGAACGTCCTTTACACCCGTAACTTCTTGGCTAGCAACAATGAAGTTCTCCAGGGCGATGGTTCCATCGATTTGAGCAGTGCTGGCAGCACCCCCTTGATGATCCCTCAAGATATCAGCGCTGCCCTTAACAACGCTGCTGCACCCTCGGCAAGCTCCGCTTCGGCTTCCAGCTCGTCGTCCAGCGCTGCTCCTTCCCAAACCTCTAAGAACGGTGCATCTTCCATGACAGCATCCCGCGTCCTCGTTGGCGCCGCTGTTGCCTTCGTCACTTTCTTCGCTCTCTAAGGAGTATGGGGTAATTCATAGCAGATTAGGTTAATTGCAGCATTTTTTTCAATGGACACCGTAGAATAATCACGCTGATTCGTTCGCTACCATGAACTCGGACTACTCTTGGTATTTTTGCATTCATGATTTGTGATCTCCTTTTTTACTTTTATACCGCGCACTACAGAGCAATCAGATGCATCTCTGATTACCAAAGTCAGACTTCAAGAACCAAAAATTACGTCAATCTCGTCCAACTTGGGCTTTTTGGGTCGTTGCATATGGTCCTTGTGAGCCTTCCTGGTCGAAAGGTTGGTTGGTGGACAACTTGACAACGGAACAATGCTATCGCCCTCGTTACACGGTACGTGGGCCATCGACGTAGCGCTCTCTTCATGACCATGGCTATGAATAGAATCTGTAATATTCCCTGTGGCGGTTACCGAGGGCATATCGCGTATTGTTGTTCGTGATAAGTTCAATATTGGATTCGATATTGAGTCCGGTTCTTTTACAACCTTCCTGACAACGTGGATTTCCAAGGTTGAATTTCCAAATAGATGCACTAACCATGCTTGATGTGATGGTAATGTGTAGTAATTGGCAGGCTTCTAGTAACTCAGAGACTAAGGAGGAAAGCCTTGAAGCGATTGCAAGAAGGGTAAGGACTAGTTGGGCGAATGAACCCGACTGTATTGCGAGCGCAAAAGATCTGGAATGGTGTTATGCTTGGACGAAACACCATGGTTGATAAGTTGGCTTACTCGTAATCCTTTTGGAAAACAATTTGACTCTGTGACTCCGTGATGTATCTGCAACGAAGGGGACGACACTTTGACTAACCTTTTCAAGGAGAAGTATGCAGTCGCGGAGGCGACCCGCAAAGCGAAGCGAACTTTTCGCGTCGGGCAGGTGTGTCCATGCCCCCTTCGCTATCTTTGAACTTTATGAAGTGGGTGAAATCGCCGCTCGTTCAAAGTATACACGGACTTACATTTGACTTGTATTTTCTCCCCAGAAACAGGAACGAAACGCGTCGATTTGGGCAGACATATCCATGTCTTGTAATCGACGACAGTATTTTCGCATTTCGACTACACTCCTCCAGAAGAGTGCTGAACGATGTTGGTTCTTGCCTTTGTAGTATAATCTCTCCAATATATGGTATTCATCCGTGTACAGTGTTAAGTTTGTAGAGAATTTCCGAGAGCAGGGTTTGACATTTTTGAGTAATCTGTCGATTTGGGGTTGCTGTTCGACATCTAGGTCTGTTCGTGGTATTCGAACAGGGGATTCCGATTTGACGTGACGCTTTGGTGCTCTCATTTGCGTCGAGGTTGGGATGCTGAGTACCAGCCCTTGACTTGGATTGAGGGAGAGCCGCACTTACCAAATCAAGAGCTGCTGACAGCGTTGATCAGCCTCAGCTCGCGACCACCACCTCGCGATCGTCCACGACAGTCCGACCATACCACCGTCATGACACAACCAGGTCAAGATGCGCGATTTTTTCAGAGAGGTAAAATCGAGGTTAGTCGGTTCGCTCACAGGAGCAATGCCCCCTCAATTGTTTCCTAGGAATTTCGAGCAGAACTCCAAGCTGCAGAAACTAAAGATAAGAAATTCACAAAACGAAGGACTGCGCTGAAGAAAATTGTTGCCAATATAACTATGGGTAACGACAGTTGGTACTCGTTCTTCAACCACCCCGAACACGACCGTAATCGTTGACAACGTTGTTTTCACTCGACAGTGTCTGCTCTTTTTACGGATGTAGTTCAATGTTTGGGTATACCGTCACTCGAAATTAAGAAGAGTGAGTGAAATGGAGTGTTCGTTATTGGACGATGACGAATCCTTGCAGTGGTGTACTTGTTCCTCACCAGTTATGGGAGGTCGAAACCGGACCAACTTCATCTTGTGATACCTAATTTCCTTCAGGTATCCGACATTCATTTTGTTTTACCTGCCACTAATCCCGAATGGATAGGACTGCAATGACCGGAATCCTCTTATTCGAGCATTGGCTATACGAACCATGTCTTACATCCCGCTCCCACTCGTTATGGACAATCTTTCCGAGAACCTCAGGCACTGCCTGAAAGATCGCGATCCATACGTTCGCAAAACAGCTGCGATATGTGTGGCCAAACTATATGCTGCAGACCCCCGTCGAGCAGAGAAGGCAGGCTTCGTGGAACTACTACGCGATCTGTTATTGGACAGCAATGCGACCGTTGTTGCGAATGCAGTCGCTGCGCTGTCGGAGATTGGAGATCGTCAAGATGGCGTTATTTTCAAGCTTAGTCTACCAGTTGCGAATAAGCTTTTGACCGCCCTTGGCGAGAGCTCGGAGTAAGCGTTCATTCTGGGGTCATTCTCGTGTTGCGTATGTGACTTACTCTTTCTGCAGGTGGGGTCAGATTTACATCTTGGATTCATTACTGCGATATGTGCCCGAAAAGAATGAGGATGCTGAGATCATGGCGGAGAGGATTATCGTTCAACTACAGCATGCCAATTCCGCTGTCGTTTTAACGACTATCAAAATTTTGCTTTACCTCATGAACTATATGGGAAATCGGCAGTTGATCGATACATGCTGTAAGAAGATGGGGCCGCCTTTAGGTTCGTTATGAAGTTTCTGTCTAAAGTCCTAAACTGATTCTGATGTAGTTGCCCTTCTGTCTTCGGGTCCCGAAGTGCAATACGTCGCATTACGAAACATACTCCTTATCATCCAAAGGCGGTCTTCGGTCCTCCGGAACGATGTCAGAGTCTTCTTCTGCAAATATAACGATCCAATCTACGTCAAACTAGCAAAACTAGAAATCATGTATCGACTGGCCCGTTCCGAGAACGCTTCAGAAGTTCTGGCAGAACTGCAAGAGTGAGTCCCATTATACCTGAAACGAGAATTATTCTCATGCGACTTGTTCCAAATAGGTATGCAACCGAAGTTGATGTCGACTTCGTTCGGAAAGCTGTACGATCCATTGGACGTTTAGCCATCAAAGTGGAGTCAGCGGCAAATAATTGCATCCAGGTACTCCTGGAACTTATCGACAATAAAGTATCATACGTGGTTCAGGAGGCGATCATTGTCACAAGAGACATCTTCCGCCGCTATCCTGGGCAATATGAAGGAATCATCCCCAAACTCTGCGAGCATATCGATCAGCTGGACGAGCCAGAAGCCAAGGCTGCCATTATTTGGATCATAGGCCAATTCGCAAATAGGATCGATAATGCTGATGAGCTGGTCGATGACCTATTGTACACGTTTTTGGAAGAAAGTGTCGAGGTGAGCTTTCCCCTTTTCCATTCCGTTCCATTTCATTGACCCACTACACGCCGTTTAGGTTCAATTGGCGCTACTTACAGCTACAGTCAAGCTTTTCCTTTACAAGTCTAAAGTGGACAGAACAAAAGAACTGGTTCACAAGGTTCTGAAATGGGCAACGGAAGAAGTTGACAACCCAGATCTTCGGGACCGGGGGTTCATGTACTGGCGATTGTTGGCTATCAACCCAACCGTGGCAGGCGAAATCGTGCTTTCTGAAAAGCCGCCCATCACAACTGACTCTGACCGCATGGATCGTGGGGCGCTTGATCAACTCCTCCTTCACACAGGGACCCTGGGTAGCATATACCACAAAAATCCTGAGGTTCGTCACCTCCTATCATTCTATTGTCTTGCTCTTACGTCTTATATGCAATTGGTAGACGTTTATCAGGAATGCCACTGCCAGGGCACTTACGGACAGCCCAGCTTTGAACGCCCATTCAAGGGCAGTTTTGATACCAGTCCACCGCGCACCTTTGCCAGATCAACCCATAAGCATTCCGGGACCTGGTCCGACGGAACCAGCTGCAGATCTCATTGGTTCGACTTCAGAGGCTCCGCCACAACCTCAGCTGGAAACGAAGACTGAACTTCCAGAACCTCCTGAAGATGAAGAAGGTGCAAAAGAAGATGAAGGCAGTGCCAACGAAGACGAAGACGAAGCTCCTGCAGCAGGAGCACCTAAAGACCCGTATTCCAACCTGGACGGAGCGTTTGGGTCGTATCTAGCAGATCAACCTCGCCCAATGGGTGGGAATGATGATGATATCTTGTTCTAGTGGTTGGTAGTACATGCATGTGCCTATATGTCCCCTGCCAGAGATATTATGGCACACTTCCTGAGATTGGTTTCAAGGAGTTATAATGCTGTTGTTGGCTGTTAGCATTGGGTGTATTGGCTGCTTGAAGGTTGTTACCTCTCCAAGTCCATACAATCGCTTGTGGTAGCTGAGATGCAAGGTGTGCCGAGGTTCTCCGTTGAAGTCTGGGGGTTCATGGACCACCACTGGTGGCTTCCCAGCCTGGATTACCTGGATCCGGACCTTGAACGCACGACTCAAGGCGACGATTTCGGGTTCGCCACCCCATACGGCCGTGTTCCGCATCAACGTGCAATACTGGTCAAACTGTTTCGGCGTCATCAATCCAGATTCGTTGATGTCCTTAGGAGGGTCCGGCGAAGGAAGGAACGGCAGGAAATCGTCTTGGTGGCCGCGAATATAATCTGAAGCTTTTGCACGAATGAGGGAGTATTTAGCTTCCTGCCGATGTAAGATGCCTGCGAGAACAAGCTGGTCTGCGATCGCAGAGAATAGACAATGGCCATCCGGCTCGATCTATCCAAGAGGTGAGTAAAGCATAGCTAGTCGTGTGATCAACGAGAGCTGACTTCATGGATCCGCAGGTTCAATTCACGACATGATCTGGCTATGTCTTCGTTTTCTTCCTTAATCGACCTTTCTAGCTCAGCCTCTGCCTGAGCATCGCTCCCGACATAATTCTCAGCCAGTTGCGCAGCCTTCCTGGCCTGAAGCGAGTGAGTCAGGGTGATGTCTGTGTACTGGCTCTCGGAAATCTGACCTGCCTAGCCTTAAACCTCTCCTTTGCATCTTGCTTTCGATGTGATTCGGCTTGGTTAGCGTCCTCGTTCGTGGCCTGTTTTGAAGGAACTACAGGCCGAGAGTCACGCGCATCCAGCTGGGCTAAAAGATCATCAAGCGGGTCCTCATTGTCGTTGTCAATAGCAGGTATGTCCTGTGCGGTGGTGGTAGGTGCCTTTTTCTTGGATTTCTTGGGGGCCATCAGTGTTCAGTGTGTGGTTGAGCACATGCGCGGTGACGTAACGGTGAGATTAGATAATTGAGATTGAGATAAGATCATGCCCTTTACAGCACAGTGGCTGTGAAATGGCTGTTAATCATACGCTCGCTCCTAGCAATAATTAGGTCCAGTTCTTCTTTTCTTTCCGTCCATCATGTCGGGCCATCCAGCTGATTTGCAATCCCTACAATCCCGTCTTGAGTCCATCGGTAAAGAGCTCGCTACACAAGACTCTGATGACTTATGGTCTCAGGCCGAAAAGCTCTCGAAAACCCTCGCAGATGCACTCCGTGTACGAAACGGTCCAAGTATGTTCATTTTCATGTCTTTTCCAGTATACCGAACTCTCTTCTGCAGTTGACAACCATACCGCACTTGGAAACACTGCGCTCCCTCAGACGATCTCTTCTCTCCTGGAACTTGCAATAGACAAAACCGATAGAAGAGCGGTACCATCACCAGGACGCGTCAACGTTGTGATCGAGTTGTTACGGCTCGGCGCGAACCTTTGCATGGACCATGGCAAGTACCATGGCATTCTAACCAAACCAGCTGCTCATTTCCATCAGATGAGAATCGAACTCATCTCCTTGAAGTGGGGTTCCCCCAAGACATCGTCTCAATCCTCGAGGGCTATCTCGAAGGTCTTCCAACTATTCCCCTGGGAGAGCCTGCCAAGTTTGGCGTGCCTGATCTACGCATCATGAGAACTGCTATTGGTGTCTTGCTTAATGCTAGCGTTGGACATGGTATGTCATCTGCCACCTGCTTGAGCCCCTCGCCGAGGCATCTATTTTCTAGACGGGGTCAAAAGTAGACTAAATTCACTTGAAGCCGCCCTGACCATTTTGAAGCTCTCTACTGCGATCTATCCCCCGGGCTCTTGGATTCCCTGCGCGCATGTTGCTGCCTCAGGAACTACGCCATTTGCAGAGGAAGAATGGAACCTCAGAAGCACGCTATCGAATTGGGCTTGGAGAGCTATTACAGAGCTTAAAGAGGTACCTGATGACTGTGAGCCAAGCGTTCCTAGTTAAATTTCCACTGATTGCCCTTCAGTGCAGATATTCAACACAGATGTGCTGCCACTCTTGGCACCACCCCTTCGCGCATTTACACCCCCCTTTGCACCAACACCCAATCTTCCGTCGGACCTTCCAATATACAACACCCTCATCCAGGCGGATTTCGACGCCCTCGAAGAGTCGTGTACGTTGATAGAATCACTTTCACTCGATGTTGAAGAGGTGCGTCATTCCCTAGCAAAAGGCTGGCGGGACCCAGGCGAACATAGAGGGGTGCCATGCTTTTCCATTATACTCGATTTCGTCGAACATGGAATGTATCCTCCAATCTGGTCTTACATCTCCGAGTCAAGGAGACAAGCCAACGAGAAGGTGTTAGGGATGTGCAAAGGTGCCCTTATAAAGGCCGTCGTTGAGGTCGCAGGGGAGGATAACAGTGACGAATTGCTGTGGGACTGGAATGTCCAAGACAAAGCACAGAACGGGTTTATATCCCGGTTGGTCGGCTGGATCACTAGCTATGTTGAAGATTTAGAGAGGCCGGCCGGGTCTCCTCCCGCTAGCGACTCACCGAATCGCGACGATCTGGTCATATGTGCCAGCCTATCTCTGGGAAATATAGCAAGAAAAGGTGCGCCATACTCAGGTTCATCGCACGGTCTCTCATTCGATGTTAGACAAGATTGCGAAAGCTCTACTATCCCCTCCTCTCTCATTAGCCCCCGTCTTGACATCCAAGTATCTGATCGGCAGGGATACCGATATCAAGATCAGACATGCCGTAATGGGCCTACTCAAACACTTGGCACAACCGTCCAAAGGTTCAACAACTGTACGAATAGCTCTAACGCAAGTGGATGTGGTTCAGCGAATCGTGCTAAGTGGGATCTGGGACGAAGCGGAAGACCTGATGGTCAACGTCGTCCAGCTCTCTGCCATCGGTGTCGTGAAAAATCTTTGCAATAACAGTCGTAGGTCTTATCTCGATTCCAGAGTATCCACGTAACCCCGTTTCTAGTGGAACACACATTCGCCCTTGTGCTCCCACCCAAGGGGTCCCCGCCGAATGCTCCGACTGGATTGCAAACGCTTCTGCAACTCATCGAACGGTCCGATTCATTCCCTATAAAAAGCGAGGGGACCCGAATTCTTGTCAATGTTGTGAAAACTTTGTGGTCATGCGATGTTGGGACCAAGGATAGCGATAAGGCAGCTGAAATTCAAGCTCAACGGCGATTGGCAATGAATGCCGTATTGACCTCGGAATGCGCCGCAGCCCTCTCTCAGCTGGTGTCACGGAGCGCTAAGTATCCCATCCTCATCAACGAAGGTGTGCTGGCGATGAGTTTCTTTAGCACGAACAAGACTGGAGGTAAGTACCTTGATTCTCCTCGTTTGAATCGGTGATATACCTAGCGTCAGCGTCATTGGTGATCTCGGCTATTACGGCGCCTGCACCTGAGTCCCACCCTCAGTTGCAAGCGTCTGAATCAAGCACAGATGCAAACGCATCCCAGACGCCAACGCCCTGGTGCACGTTAGACCAGATCGCCGTCGCCCTGGACACATCAGATGATCCCGGGAAGTATCCTGTCGAAATTCGAATGAACATCTGTTCATTTTTGCTACAATTGGAGAAGAATGCCCCAAAGGAGCAGTTGTCCCGTACGAAGGCCATGTTGCAACCTGTTGTGGAGGAGACGGTCGAGAACCTTCAAGGTCAGAAGCTGGACAATAAACAGGAGATGCTATTAACTACTGCTAAAAAGCTGCTTGGTCAATGGTCGGGATGATTACGATACGTTTTTTTATGTGATACCCATCTACGATTTATCTTTACCGTCTAAATTTCGATCATGCAATAAGCTTCGAACCGGCAATCATAGAGCCGGCTGCCGGAGGCCAGCAAGGTGGGGAGAAATGATCTGAGTAAAATATACAGCCGACCCCAGCACAGCGGCTGTACGTACCTATTCCAGCTCAGCTTTATCTCTCTCACACACCTCTTGAAGGCTTATGACAGAACCAGTTGTTGAAATCGCCAACGGGATTGCGACAATCACCCTCAACCGACCCAAAACTTTCAATGCCCTCACAAGTGCAGGTAACTTCCAGCCTCTTTGGGTTAACATTCACGTTGACTATGAACCCTGCCAGACTATGACGGACTTGCTAATGCATTGAGAAAAATAGACAAGGATGATGATGTCGTCGCTACAATATGGCAAGGTATGTCAGGCAGTGGACAAATAATTGGGCTAAACTTGGACTGTTGCTGCAGCATACGGAGAATGGTTTTGTTCGTGAGTGACCTTCTATCCCTCTCGAGCAGCCATTGATCGCATGTCAGAGGCACAGATGTTCAAGCCTCAAAAGCTATCCTCACCACAAGCTCCGCTGACAGGGCCACTGTTCGGGGGTCGTTTCTTTCACGAGTTGCACATACAACAACGGACTGCGGGCAGGCGGCAAGTCGAGAATCTATACGAATGACCTTAAAATGCTCACTTCCAGACAGCTGGCGTCTCATCGTAAAATCTTAGTAGCCGCCCTGAATGGGCCAGTCATGGGTGCGTCGTACGTGGAGGGACAGGAAGAATATGTTTCTTGACACATCCCACAGGTATCGCTGCAGGTAAGGCCGTAAACACTTGTAGGCCAACAAGCCAACCTGACGCAGCGTAGCGTTTCTGGGGCATTTCGACTTCGTCTATTCTATGCCAAATGCTTGGCTATCCACTCCTTTCACGTTCCTTGGTAGGGTCAAACGAATAGGTTCTAGGTCGAGAGGAATTAAATCGGTTTAGGTATTGTCGCCGAAGGAGGTGCAAGTGCGAACTTCGTCAACCGGAGTGAGTGTCCATTCGTGCCTTCTATACGCTCGTTCATAACCAGATATTCACATTTAAGTGGGCATCGCAAAAGCAAACGAGAGTTTGATATTCGGTCAAAGAATGGGAGCGCAGGAGCTCCTGGACTGTGGATTTATTAAGTGAGCTTCCAGCCAACACTTGATCCTCAATTGCAAACTAACGATATCGGACAGTAAAATATTCCCCCTACAATCAACTGATGCCTTCCACAAGACTATCCAGAAACATCTTATGGAGCAATTATCTGGTTTAGATCCAGAGGCAGTTCTCGGTGTCAAAAAACTCCTCCAAGCCACCCTTCGTGATCGAGGCGACCCCGACGCAGTCAATTTCCGAGAGAGCTATGGTTCGTTTTTCTCGTTGTATATGTCTCATCTTACTCACTATAGGTTTGGTGTCTCCAGCACAGGCAGAGCGATTCGCAAGTGGCGTGCCAGGTGTGCGGTTCAGAAAGATTGCCGCGAAGGAGATTAGGCACAAATTGTGACCATTTCCTTGTCTTGTAGGTTTGTTGGCCCACTATCATAGCACTACCCCCGACCACGTAGATTCTACCATATGCACATGACCTTTTAGCTTATCTCAAGTACAAAATCAACTCCAAGCCGTGCTGTGCGACCGACCGTGTGGAACACCACAGCAATAAACGGCACGCAGTCGGATCAGCGGAAATAATTCCGCGTAGTGAACTTGAACGCTGCCTGCCAAGGACTATCAGTTGTCTAGGAGGGGTTTATCAAAAAAGGTAGTAGCGCACGCAGGGGCGGCAAGTCCGCTGCGTTATTTCGCAATTGAGGTTTATTTTTTATTTCAATCTTGGGGACCGCGCTGTTCGTCACCAACCTGGTTGGCTCCTCACAACCAGGTTGGGCCGTCTCTGCCAGGGCTTTGCTCTGTACATTGTACAGTCAATGGGTCCGAGAAAACTCGAAAGCGCTGGGGTACTCGGGTGCTAACACGTGACCAAATCCCGTCAAAATCATCGTAATACGCATGGAACTTTGGAAGGACCCGCTTCTACATAGTGGGCATCTGCAATCTGGTGAACTCAGTGCACTCAACCATGCACCACCATGCATCAGTGCCCTGCATGGAGCACGTCAACATGTCATGGTCCGATATGCAAGGAGGTGTATCGCGATGCGCTAACGAGTTGCACGCCAGTAAGTCTTGTTTGGGTCGCACTACGACCGATAGTTTTATTTATCGCTAATAACTTCATTCATTCACGGAAGGGTTTGTTCGATGCCTTGGATCGAAGAAAAATCACCTTGGTCGTATAGTTGCGCCCACAAGGTCCGCTAGTCTAAGCTTTTTTTTTGTGGGGGTGGGATCACATTCACCAACCATACCACAGGCGTTATTTCCGTCTTGGTCCCGCCAATTGGGCTTCTCTTCTTGGCGTTCCCTTTGAGTGAGAACTTAAGATGACGGGGGCTCACTCCGACCGAAGTCCAGAGCCGAGATAAGTCGGGCGAGAGAAGGGCGAATCCCATAAGAGAGGTAAACCAAATCTAGCTTCTTCAACCGAGTTTTCACTGTACTCGACCATGCCGGATTATGAGAAGAATAATCAGGTCGAAAAGTCAGCGAGCTCGATCGAGCAGGTCGGCTATGACGACGTTCTCAACGAACCCCCTGCTGATAATACGCTGCATCGCGGCCTGAAAGCACGTCAAATTTCGATGATTGCGGTAGGTCTCAGTAGCCTCTCCCCCTCAGCAGTGACACTCACGACCATTTAGCTGGGTGGTGCTGTTGGCACTGGACTAATTATTGGGTCTGGCACTGCTCTTCGAAGAGGCGGCCCACTTGGTGAGGATGCATGCGTGCCATTCATCGAATGCCATTGACAAAGTCATGTCAGGTCTCCTCCTTGGCTATTCTTACGTTGGCTTCGTTTGTTATCTGGTTATGGTAGCCTTGGGTGAAATGGCTGCCTATCTGCCCCACAAAAAAGGATTTGCGGGCTATGCGACTCGCTTTGTTGATCCTGCCCTCGGTTTTGCTCTGGGATGGAATTATCTGTTGAAATACGTGCGTATGACCCCATGATCTGACATGTGTTCAGGTCTAATTTCCATTAGCTTATCGTAACCCCGAATAATGTCAACGCTGCTGGAATTGTTGTGCAATATTGGACTCAGTCCGTTCACATCGCGATTTGGATGGGTATGTAATATTCTATATTGGGAATTTACTTTACTTACTCTCTTTGCAGTCATTTTCATTGGATTCAGTATGTGGCTCATCAGAGATCGAGTTTCGAGTTTCTGATGTGTATCAGTTTTCGTGGTTAACCTACTTGGTGTCCGTGTTTTCGGAGAACTGGAGTTCTGGTTCTCCAGTATCAAAGGTACACGATAACCACCGCTCGCGTTCTTGTTCGGTTCTCTGACTTCATACTGCAGTCATCTCGTTAATCGGATTGCTGCTGATGGGCATTATTATCGACCTGGGTCCGTTCACTCCTAACATGTATGAGACGTAACTCTCATCCCCACAGGTGGTAATCCCAAGGAGGATCGAATTGGTTTCCGATACTGGAAGGCACCAAATGGTCCATTCGCCTACTATCTCCTAGACCGGGTGAAAGATAAACACGTCTCTATTTTTCTGGGCTTTTGGGCCACCCTTACAAATGCTCTTTTTGCGTACATGGGTACGGAGCTGATTGGTGTAAGCCTCCGTTTAGGACTTCGGTGCATAACCAACACTAATTCCAGGTCACCGTCGGAGAAGCAGAAAACCCTCGGCGAAACATCCCAATTGCTATTCGCAGAACCTTCTTCCGTATCCTTGTCTTCTATGTTGGAGGAGTGTTCGTCATTGGCTTAATCGTACCCAGCACCGACCCTACTCTGTTCGTAGCAACCAAATCTCGCACCGGTGCTGCGGCCAGCCCATTCGTTGTTGCGACAACTTTAGTACATCCTACCCTCTCTACCCCGCGGTGTGCTGACACGGTCCCTAGGTTGGTATCAAAACTTTGAACCATGTTATCAACGCAGCTATCCTGATATTCGTGATGAGCGCAGCTAATTCTGACCTCTATATCGGATCTCGAACTCTGTATGGTCTCGCGGTGGAGGGGAAAGCACCGAAGATTTTCAAGATGGTGACCAAAGGGGGTGTACCATTACCAGCCCTCGTTCTTTGCACGATGTTTTGTGGCCTTGTATTCTTAAACGTGACCTCTTCTGCTGCCAGAGGTAGTAATTTCTCGTTGTTTCAGGCTTTTCCACTGACCTCATTGGTAGTTTTTACGTGGTTCGTTAATTTAGTCTCAACTTTCGGAGCTCTCACATGGCTTGCCATATTATGGTCCCATCTGTGAGTACTTGAGTTGTGAAAGGTCACCCAGTGGATAGTTATATCTGAACCTGTTTTAGGTCATTCATGAAGGGATTGAAGGCACATGGAATGTCGCGGGATAACCTCCCTTACAAAGCCCCATTCCAGCCTTGGGGGAGTTGGTTTGCTTTCGTTTCAACGTTGATCATCACTATCTTCAAGGGTTTTGATACCTTTATGCCTTTCACGGTCGACACATTCATCACGTAAGTGCAATGGAATCGGTGTGTCCCCCAGTCTGATCGACTCTGATCTTCCAGAAACTACATCGGAGTCGCCATGTTCATTATCATGTGGTTCGGCTATAAGTTTTATTACAAGACTAAAGCTCTCAAGCCCGAGGATATTGACCTCATCACGGGCTTGCGTGCCATCGACGAAGAAGAAGAAAAGTACCTTGCAGAAGAGGCTGCAAGGGGTCCGCGTACACGTCTGCAACGCCTCTGGGATTCTCTATGATAGAAGATCTGAATATTGAAGTGTGCTAACAATCTTCAATGTCCCTACGTCAACGTCACCGCATAATTATAATGCGTATTCTTAATAACCCCGTCTGACGAAATCCTCCCTCGGTTGTGACGTCAGGCCATGTGTGGGCCTGTGATTCCAAATTGAGCAGGTCTTCCTTGTCAAACGATTACAGTAATCAGGGAAACTGACTAACATGATACCGTACAGACTAGGTCTTTCGCGTATATGCCTTTTCCGTTTAAAACCGTGTGCATATCACTCTTCACTGTATATATTGCCCACCTCTTGTTATCGCTGAATTTCACTTCCTTTTCGCCAACTCCACCCCACAGCCACACTCAGATGTCGCAAATATCCAGGGCCGTCTCCAAGAAAGTGCTTTCCGTTGAAACTCCAGAGGTTTGCCATCTGTTGCAGATCACCCAAGCCTACTCACATTCTACCGTTAGGGCGCTGGAGCGCTTGTACGACGGAGCATTGGGTCTATGACCCTAAGGAATCTCACACCTTTTCTCATGCTGGATCACTTCCATGTGAGCAAGGGTGCGGGCTTTCCTGATCACCCTCATCGTGGCCAAGCCACTGTGACTTACATGCTGGAGGGGTAAGTAATCATGCCTGAGTGGAGTAAGAGCCCGCTGACGGTTCTCCACAGGTCAAGTCAACATGAAGACTCGGCTGGCCATAAGGGCACTATCGGTACGTGTCGTTATTGTGCTTAAACTATCGCACGGAAGACAAAGCTTCTTCAGAAACCGGAGGCGTACAATGGATGTGTGCGGGTAAAGGCATCATACACGCTGAAATGCCTGTACACGGGGAGGGTCTGCCTGAACCTCGAGGTCTACAATTATGGGTGGACCTCCCGAAGGAGGTAAGGCCCTCTTTCTTTCTCCGTCCGATATACAAGTTAATGTCCCCCATAGTACAAAATGGTTGTGGGTGTTCCGCTAGACTAAATGGAATTCCTCGTACTCAGGGACCATTGATTAGGATCCAACCTACCAGGAATTAGGACCTGATCAGTGCGTTGCCCCCTTCGTAAATGGCTCATCCCCAAACCAATCCTTTCAGGATTCCCACCGCTTATCCGGACGGGGAAGATGGGGCAGTCAAGATCAAAGTCATTAGTGGCGAGAGTCACGGAGTATCGTCACCTGTACGGCCACTCGGCGGTTGCTGGTATTTCCACCTCATCTTCAAGAAACGGGGTCATGTGTTTCAGCATTTGCGTACGTGCTTCACTGTTACTTCTTCTTACCCGAGAATAACTCTCGGAACCGCAGCGGCTGGTTGGACTGGCTTTATATATGGTATAAACAATCCTAACACGGCGTTTATCCTGTTCTAATGGCCAACAGTTTTGAAGGGTTCAATCGGTATTGATTCTGGTCCAATATCATATGACGCCTTCCACACCCTTGTGCTATCAAATCATAACGACGAGAATGGCGTCAGGGTCTCTGGCCTCGATGGCACTGAATTAGTGCTGGTCCGTTTAAATCCCCTCTTCTCCATGATCCAGCCAACTGAATTGATTCTGCGTAGGTCGCTGGCGAGCCACTGGACCAGACAGTTTTCCAATATGGCCCATTCGTCATGACCTCAAAGGAGGACATTCAAACAACTCTATTGGACTGTGCGTCCTTTCCCTATCTGCCAACATATACTCACCCTAACCGGAACCCTAGACCAAATCGGTAGGAACGGGTTTGAAAGCGCTCACACTTGGAAGAGTGAAATTGCCCGCCGTTGAATTTAAGATCGTATCTACTGTTGTACTACCGCATGTACTGCCGCTATTGGCGTCGCTTTTTCTTGTTGTGTTCTGTATCGCTATCCTCTTCTACAAGTTCAATTTCGTCCCATATGCCATCTTCGTCCCCCTCTTCGGGTTCTCTTTCATTCTGAACTTGCGGCGACTGATAAGCCACAACAGCCGTCGGTATGGATGTCGCGAAGTGTTTCTCGACGATTTCACCTTTGACTTCTTGCTGTTCGCCTGGTTCTGATACGGGAAAGTGTGTATGTATTCGCATATATCGGTCATGTGCTGTTGATGCTAAGGTGTGGGGTGTAACAGCAATTGAATTTACGGCGCCGGACATGCCTGATAAATAGATGAGACGGCGTCTTTGAGGACACTAGCATTGACCTACCCTTATATGAGTATGCTACACGACCATTCCTTATATCGATGCAAGACAGGTTACAACCTGAATCCGCGAAGAAGACCTGACTACAAAGATAGATCAATAATGGCACATAACACGTCGGTACTGCCGTATCCTTACTTCTCTTGTGATCCAGGTTGGATTAACTTGATACCCGATACTTTCGCTAGAGCAGTGTAGTTGGCAATCGGACGGCGAGCTGCTCTTGTGTCGTAGTGTCGTAGGTCACCGAATTCAGTTCCTGCTATCAGCTGGTGTGCGAAGTGCGGGTCCAAGTATGATAGGGACGTGATTCGAATTGGCTGTCTCAATCCGAGGTTATCAGGTGAGACCTACGGGTTTAGGTTAGTGGATCCAGGAAAACGAATCGAGGGACCATAGAAGAACATTTTTGGCACGCCATATTTCTCCGGGAAGAAGTTCCTCTTTTCGCTTTCGCTTTCCTTTGTCGCTAGATGGGGGGACTTCGCCGGATGCGATGAACACGCGTTCGGTATCACAGACGGAGAGGTCCACCTCTTCCCCACCATAGGCAAACGTGGTGTTATTTTTGGAAAGCTTCCATGAATTAAGGCGCATAGGCAAAGACGCCGTTTTTGATAAGACTTGTTCAGAGTCGTCGGTTAACTGGGTCATGCGTAGGGCACCATTTGATGTGCACGTTAAGACCTGGCTGGAGGGTATTAGCAACAGAAACAAGGTAAGAAAAGATAACTAACCTGTCACAGGTGGCTAGGCCCACGTAACGTTGCCCGTGTTTCAACCGGGGCTCTCTCCAGGTCCGTATATTTTGAGGATTGACCTCGTTAAGTATAAACGCAGATGCAGTCCCATCAGCGTATGCGACAGCTACCTTTACTTTGCAGGTTTGGTGTGAAACATTGTCGGTCGAATTGGCAGGAAACTCACCTGTGGGTCGGCCACCCCAGGATTTTCGTGAATGTCCAAAAATTGGATGGCGTTGGGGTTGTCCGTGGCTGCTTTGACGACGCTCTGAACTGTCGTTTGTGTGTGTGGCGAAAAGCGAAGAGCTCTGATGTTTCCAAGCTCGTCACCAAACAAGAAGTTCGCCATAATCGTTGTAACTTGCACGGATGGAATATTCGAGCCGACTGGGAACTTGGCTTGGTAGTATGTCCCAGTTTGGTATTTGATGCGATCGTCTCCTACCCCGACAATCCCCCACAGCGCCGCACGGTGGCTACCATGGACGCAGCTCTCAAAGAACTAGCTAAGCTAGAAAAGCTCACTTCGTCGAAGGGAAAGTCTCAAACTATCGATGACTCACTAGAGTCTCTCCTCCAGTCCCTACATGAGATCAAGGAGCAAGTCCAAGCCGGGGACGTTCACGAGGAAACCTTTCAGCAACTCTCTCAAACAATCGAGAACAAGAAGAAAGAGGTCGACGACCGACAAAAGGAAATTCACGCATCGGTAACACGCCTGGGGAAAACGCTCGACAAGGCAGGAACCTACATGTCTGACGATCCTGGCACAGCTAACTCACTTACAGAAATTCCCCTCATCACTTCCGGCATACAACAATCTCTTTGCCTCTCCGGACTCTCATGCTTCTCTCGAGCGAACAATTGCGTTGCATTTTCTTCGTACCGGGCAATTCGAAATTGCGGAATGTTTCCTGGAGGTGAGTCTGAACATCCTATCGTGTGAAGGCCATGCCCAAGTGACAGCCGCATAGGAATCGGAAATAGTTATTCCACCAACATTGAAGGCGCAGTTCGTTGATCTATACCAGATCTTGAAAGCTCTCAAGAACCAGGAAATCCAACCCGCCTTAGCGTAAGCTAATGCCCTAGTTCTTAAGTGTTGTGCTGACTCAAACTTGTAGTTGGACAAAACAGAACCGCCAATTCTTGCAGTCGCGGTCTTCTCCACTGGAGTTCTACCTTCATCGTTCACAATATATACGACTACTTCTTGCCTCACATCCGCCTGATCCACGACCAGCACTCATCTACGCACGAGAGATGTTACGGCCCTTTTATCCGGAGCATGAGACTGAGTTTAAACGTCTCATCAGCTGTGTGGCGTACCTTCCACTCCGTCGTCTTCAACAGTCCCCATATGCAGATCTAACCTCGACAGCCCTTCACTTCGACCTTGAACCTCTCTTTGCCAAGGAGTATTGCGCAAGTCTTGGTATGAGCAGGCAGGTTCCGCTTAGGGTGGTTGGGGATATCGGCGGAGGTGGTGCGCTCGCTCGTATCGAAAAGGGTAGAAAGGTCATGAGGGAACGGAAGAGTGAATGGAGCCAGACGGACGAACTCCCGGTCAGCCTTTTGTTCCTCCCCTCCATTTCGCCCGCAAAACAGCCTCAAAATATATGTTTGCTGACCCTGCTTCAGATCGAAATACCTCTGCCACCAGAAAACAGGTACCATTCGATCTTTGCTTGTCCAGTCTCTAAGGAGCAGTCCTCTGAGAGCAACCCTCCTATGATGCTCTACTGTGGACATGTCATCACGAAAGATAGTCTCCAAAAGATGGGGAAAACTGGAAAGTAAGTTATATCGCATTGATACTTGCTTGGTTTCTAACAGTAACTAGTCATACTTCTAGCAAAGTGAAATGTCCATACTGCCCGACTGAGTCCGTCTTATCATCAGTCGTCAGAGTGTATTTCTAGACACCTTGTGCTTATGTTGTGCTTTCGTGTACTGTACTGCTCGGTGTATTGTATTATTCTTCGCTCTTTTGATTCCGCTCCTCTCGCGGGCCGAAAAAGGCATCTCTCTTTGCCGCCAATTGCGGTGCCCAGTGCCTCGTCTGCTAAGATCCTCACCGCGTCGACCCCGCATCATATGGACAACGACTCGTCTCCTGGGTTTCTTTCGGTTAAGTCAGTATCTTCGTCCCTACCTTCCACGCGTCAGGCGAATACATTCTCCCAGGAAATGTTGTGATCGCCTATTCAACTCAGGATGGAGTCTCCACAAGATTCGAGATACCATTTTGCAAGATCGGTTCTTTGACACAAGTGAAGATGCCATCGGCGTCCCAGGGAGGAGTATCGTTTGGAAGGTGGGCAGATACCGTATCCATATTCATGGTCACTCAAGCTCTTGTCAGCTGTTCTTGACTGTAGCGGAGCCTCTGCAAACATCAATGACACTCAATCTCTCGAATACACAGAACTCTCTGCGTTCTTCTCGAAAGGCATATACCGATTTATTGCTCGAGAAGATGAGGGCGCCCGATGGCAGTTATGAGGAGGGATTTGTGCCTCCAGCTCTTGTGGGTACCTTGCGTAAACGGGAGATAAAGGCAGCCGTCAATCTCGACACGAACAACCCATTGAGTTTGCACGACGAGGTTGGTAGGCGTATTTCGCAAGTTACATCTCATTGACTTTCTTCTAGAATCCGTGGAGGAAGTGGTTCTCAGCAGTTGAACTCCGGAAAACGATACTCCAGGACGTCGAGCGAACGTGAGTAGCAGGAACCTTACCTCATCTCTTCCTGCATCTTCTCTCCATTATAGCTTTCCCGACATTTCGTTCTTTCGCGATGCCATGGTACAACAACAGCTCACGAACATTCTGTTCCTCTACTCCGTCATGAATCCAGTAATCGGTTATCGACAGGGTATTGTGATGTTTGTCCGAGGTGTGTGCAACAGCTGAATGACTATAGGAATGCACGAGCTTTTGGCGCCACTATATTATGTTGCCCACCACGATGCCATGCTAGTGCAACAAGGCCTGACCAGCGATTCGAGTCTGGAAGAGTTGTGTTCTGGAGATTGGGTTGCAGCAGATGCGTGGTCGCTGTTTGTTGGTCTGATGCGCGGTGTTTCGCGCTGGTATGAATGGCAGGACAAGCCCGGACCTTCCAAGTTCAAGCCACATCTGAACTTCAATGTCCCAGCTAGTGCATTCGAGGTCAAGCCTTATGTTGCTCCAGTCGTTGAGACTTGCAACCAAATTCAAAATACCCATTTAAGAGTTACAGACCCTGCCCTTTGGCAGCACCTACAAAGTTCTGGAATTGAACCACAACTCTATGGAATGTACGTGATAAACTTTGGGGACGAAAGCCTACCATGACACTGCCTCAGTCGTTGGCTTCGACTTCTTTTTACTAGAGAATTTAGCATGGCACACTCCATGAAGATTTGGGATGGGCTCTTTGTTTGTGACCCTACCATTGATCTTGCACCATGGATATGTGTAGCCATGTTGATTAGGATTCGTCAAGATCGTATGTTCTTCCGCCCTTTTCGCCCTCGAGTTTGAATTGTTCAACCATCCTCGCAGTACTGTCAACAGACTATAGTGGACAGCTAACTCTCCTTCTCCGCTATCCTGCACCAGCAGATACATCGGACGCACAACGCTATATCAGTTCGCTCTTGCGACAAGCCCAGATCTTGCAATCTTCACCTACAGCCGTTACAGGTGTTTCCGTTGCGCTAGAAAATCGGAATCAACTCGATATCGGAAACGAGGCGTCTGCGTCTGACTTTGTTTCAATACCGGTTCAAGATTCACGGAATCACCCCCAACGACACCATAAATCAGCATCGGTTTCTTTCAGCAAAAGCCCCACCAACCCCAGTAATTTGGGTGGGCCTGGTCATACCAGGCAGCAAACGGCTTCTCAAATAGGTTTACCGGAAATGATTACAAGGGGTTTACTGGAAAGGGGTGAGAGCTTAGGGATAAACAAAACATTCATGACGGCTGTCTCGGAGATACGGGTGAGTAAAATACAGTACCTCTAGTTGTACGAGTGCAATCTGAAAGCAGTCCCAAGCGTAATATCCCCGACATTTCCGCCTCTTTTGCTCGACCTTCGAGTGCAACTTCGATGTCGTTTCCACTCGAGGATGAACGGACATCAGAAGAACGCCCTCCTTGGGAACCACGAACTAGGTTTGAGATGGAAAATGATATCTCACAGCTACGATCCAGGAATAAAAGGCTTGGGGAATCGCTCGGGTGGATCGTCGACGCGCTACTGCAGGATGAGAGCGACGTACAGGACAAGGCTGTCCTTCAAAAAAGAAAACAAGAGGCCTTGGAATCGTTATCATATGTCCGTGACGTCCTCATGGGAGCCGTGGAACAGCTGGAAGAGGACCGACTGACAGGAGAGGAAGAGAAAAGGCGGAGGGCCGCGCGCGAAAGCCAGACGGCGAAACTTCAGCCCCAGCATCGGGCGCTCAACCTTCCACCACCCGTCGCTGCAATTCCAATTTCGCCTACTGAGACGAGGTTCAAGCAACCTCTCGACCAACGTTTGTCTCAAAGCCCCCCATCTTCAGCATCGTCAATTCAAACGCCACGTTCCGCTGTATCCCCGTCATTTCCCCCATCGACCTCTCCGCCAAAGCTGGCACCATGGTCGTATACTCAGTCAAGCTTTTCCCGCAGTTCACCAGGACTGCCACCAACATCATTACCCCGTCCTCCTCCTCGTGCGTCGAAGAATGCTCACGGTCCTCCATCGGCAGACGCTTCGAAGGCACGCGCGGCCGATCAAACTCCACGGTTTGACCCACTAGGTGCCCTACCATAGTATACTCTGTGTTTTCGTGTAAGTAGTATATATGTTAGCCATAGGTTCTGCGACTGTCCTGGTTCTGAGCCGTCGTCCCGCCTGTGTCAGTAAATGAAAGTTGTTGATTGGCTCGGGTTGATTTGAACCCGGGATCACGAGGGCGGCACCGGGCTAGGCTCGTTGGCGATCGGAGCAAAACTCAAACATCCTGTTTCCTCCATAATGTTCGCCCTCAAGAAGTCCGTCCCTCGGGCTGTCTTGCGCAATGGTCGCGCTTTCCATGTATCGTCCAAGGCTTCCAAGGTCGTGGCCACGAATCCAGTGAAGGCTGAAGAAGTCAAGGTATGGTCATGTGTTGTCACGCTACAACTCTGGCACTCATGGTTAGTGTAGTCGTGGTCGTCTGGCAAATATCCCCTGTTTGAGCATGAGTACGATGCTATCGTTGTGTAAGGCTATATGTTTCTTCCACCATGATAATATATTTAACCTCTGCAGCGGGGCGGGAGGTGCTGGGTTACGTGCAGCCTTTGGTCTAGCTGAAGCTGGGCTCAAGACAGCTTGTATCACAAAGCTTTTCCCCACTCGAAGTCATACTGTCGCTGCTCAGGTACACGCGCCATTCTTTCCATGTTTCTTGAGCTAACTCTGGTCTAGGGAGGAATCAATGCCGCCTTGGGTGTCAGTCTTGCCATGCTACATTCCACCATTTACTGACGTAACAACGCGTAATAGAACATGACTGAAGACGACTGGAGATGGCACATGTACGATACAGTATGTGATCTATACCTCGGCGCGCATTTCCGCTTCTAACCGCCTGTTTGCAGGTCAAGGGGTCCGACTGGCTCGGTGACCAGGATGCCATTCATTACATGTGTAGGGAGGCGCCGAATTCTGTTATTGAGGTTAGCATTTAGTGTTTTATCTCTTCATCTGCGCTAGACTTCACTTTGTTATCAGCTCGAACATTTCGGTGTCCCCTTCTCACGGACCAAGGAAGGAAAGATTTACCAGCGGGCTTTCGGCGGACAATCATTGAAGTTTGGAAAGGGAGGACAGGCGTATCGTTGCGCTGCTGCCGCTGACCGAACAGGCCATGCTATCTTGCACACACTCTATGGCCAATCCCTTCGACACAATACCAACTTCTTCATCGAATACTTCGCTCTTGATTTAATCATGCAAGACGGGGAGTGTGTTGGTGTCATTGCTTTGAACATGGAAGATGGAACTCTGCATCGTTTCCGGGCTCATAAGACAGTTTTGGCCACTGGTGGTTATGGACGTGCTTACTTTAGCTGTACAAGTGCCCACACTTGCTCCGGCGACGGTAATGCAATGGTTGTTCGTGCTGGTCTACCTCTGCAGGATCTGGAGTTTGTCCAGTTCCACCCAACGGGTATCTATGGCGCTGGTTGTTTGATCACCGAAGGTATCGTTGATCGCTACGTCTTTCTCAAACTCGGCCGACTGACGACTTGGACAGGATCCCGTGGAGAAGGTGGATACCTCCTTAACTCGGAAGGTGAACGTTTCATGGAACGTTACGCGCCGACTGCGAAGGATCTTGCCTCTCGCGATGTCGTATCTCGTAGCATGACAATCGAAATCCGAGAGGGAAGAGGTGTTGGCCCAGAAAAGGACCATATATATCTACAACTCAGTCATCTTCCCCCTGAAGTCTTGCACGAACGACTTCCGGGTATCTCTGAAACTGCCGCTATATTTTCCGGTGTTGACGTTACCAAAGAGCCCATCCCCGTCTTGCCAACGGTTCACTACAATAGTTCGTAATTTTCGTACCCCAGTCGACTTTCTGTCTAACTTATCCTCCCTAGTGGGTGGTATTCCGACAAGGTATACAGGAGAAGTCATCACTGTCGATGAAAATGGCAAGGACAAGATCGTACCTGGGCTATATGCTGCTGGTGAAGCTGCTTGCGTTTCCGTACATGGTGCCAACCGCCTTGGAGCGAATTCTCTCCTGGACATTGTCGTCTTCGGTCGGGCATGTGCACACCATATTCGGGACAACCTCACTCCAGGTAAACCTCACAAGGCCATCCCCGACGAGGCTGGTCTTGAAAGCATCGCATTCCTTGACAAAATTCGGTAAGACATCTTTCATTTGTTGGTACCCTCGTTGATGGTTTGTAGGAACGCCGATGGTCCTGAACCCACTGCCAAGATTCGCCTTGACATGCAGAAGGCTATGCAAGCTGATGCTGCTGTTTTCAGGTGTGCTGCTATCATATTTCAATATTGAACACTCCCTGACCCTCTTGAAGGACACAATCTTCTTTGGACGAAGGTGTTGAGAAAGTTCGCGAGATTTATAACAGCTTCGATAAAGTTGGCATAAAGGATCGTAGCATGATCTGGAATTCGTAAGTAGCTTCCACTCAGCCCGCAGGAAAGAGCTCATTGATCTGTAGGGACCTGGTTGAAACCCTGGAACTCCGCAACATCTTGCAATGCGCCATCCAAACCATTACTTCCGCGGCCGCTCGCAAGGAATCCCGAGGAGCGCACGCACGGGAGGATTTCCCAGACGTTTGTGTGTTGCCTTAGTGTCTGTGTCGTCGCTAACATCACTCTTAACAGCGCGACGACGAAACCTGGATGAAGCACACGCTCTCATTCCAACCTGACGTGAACAGCCCTGATGTTGTTCTCAAATATCGCGCCGTAATTGACAAGACCCTCGACGAGAACGAGTGCAAGCCTGTTCCGCCCTTCAAGCGTGTCTACTAGATTGCTTCATAGGATTAAAAGTGTTTTTTATATTCAGTTTTGGAGGGCCATATGGGAGATATCCGTTTGGTTCAATTAATAAACAAAATATCATAAAACAAGAAAACACGGGCGAGATGATATTGCATTATGCTAATGCCACGTCGAGATCATATCGAGAGAAGATGGCCTCGGGGAAATACCGTGCCCTGACTGATCTGCCACCAAAGTAACGACCATCTAACTCTCGCACAGTCCTCCAAGCCCCTACGGGACCAGCAAATACGACAAAGATTCGCACAGCTTCATCTGGGTTGACCGGTGGGGGCTGGACGAGATGCACAACTACACGGTCGACAGTTCCATTCTTGGAACATTCCTCACCTTCAACGCATGTCAGCATAAATAAAGAAAAAAGAAGTTAAACGAGTACCAATTTCTTCGCGCAGGTCTTCATCCTCGGCATCTTCAGCACCGACCATATTGGTGAGAACCACAACCCGACTGGGTTCTCCAAACCTTTCTCGATCTTCTCTCGTTTTGGCGTCTTCATTGTTGTTGATAATCTTTCCCATCGAAGAACCGGCGCCAATGGCTTTGCCCCCTCCGGTCGCTTTAGCCTTGGCTGATTTGACTTGTTCTACAGTGAGAGCATTGACGATACCAGATCCATCAGCACCCAATCCTTGCCCTTCTTTATGACCCCACTTGGCCATCATTCTAGCAGCGAAACCCTGCTTATCATCAGACCTGATATCAAATAATTAGTTTACGGATGACGGTCGGCATTAATATTCACCCACTTATTCGAGGTTTCTTCTTGATGAGCTTCAGCGGGTTCTGCGGCAGGCATAAAGTTGGCTAATGCTGCTAGACGAGCAGCAATGGCAGCGGCAGCCTTTTTTCTGTCCTCTACCGCGCTTGCATCTAGAGTTGGCGGTGGAGGCGGGACAGATGTTGGTGCAAATGGGTTGTAAGCCGGAGACGGAGACCTGTCTTGTTGTGGCTGCCTTGTTGACATAGCAAGACGTCGAAGGTAAACCTCTTCGCCTGTTTCTGCACGCGGGATGGCGGCGGCAGGTATGTCAATGGGCGGGGCATCTGGGGGAGATGGTGAAGGCGGTCCAGCCATTTGCGCCGTCAGAGAAAGGCGACGTTGATAGGCTTCGTCCCCTGTTAATGTTTGAGTAGCTGCAACAGAAGATGAGCTTTCGTGTTTTCTTGCAGCGTTACGCTCCTCTGTGGCTCGAGACCAGTGGTCGAAACTTTCGTCGAACCTCCCTAAGGTTGTTGTAAGCCAAATGTAATTAAAGTGAACGTGACACAAACCCGTCTTTCGTGGTCTTTCATCATCAGATCCAGTATAGTCACTATCCGAATAACTGGCACTACGCCGAGATCGTTTTCGCTCGTCGTACTTCTTTTGCTCTACCATCCTCTCTCGACGTTCATATCGGTCCCTCTGTTTCCATATCTTGTATTCATTATAGTCATTTGGTCGTAAAACGTCGTAGGCTTCAAAAGGATCCCATATGTTCTGAACTGGGGCATCTTTTCTCTGTAGTGACCGCAAATCAGTTGAAGTAACAATGGATAATTGGAGCTCTTGACCTTTTTGCCCTTGGATTTTCCCCCTCCTCCTCCTCCTCCTCCTCCAGGCCGCTTCTTCTGGGACCTGAACCCATTAACATCTTCGTCCAACACCATGGAAGGTGGCTTCATTTTCTTTCCCCATCCTTGGGTCTCAGGCTCAGTTGCCGTTGTCGTAGTAGGGTCTGTGGGCCCAACCAACACAGGTGGAGCAAATACCACAGCGGTCGCTGAGAGTATCGTCGACACTGACGGCGCTGTGGATGGAATGACCGAAGCACCAACAGGAATTCGAGGTGCAGATAGCTTTGCCTTTTGGCCCGGACCGCGACGGACTGGTGCGAAGGCAAGCGCAGCAGACCAACCTTTTGGTCGGGTACGATGGATGCCATGTCGATGTTTCAATAAACGAGCTCTACGATTGCAGAGTGGAACAGATAAAAGGAATACCAGCTGTGGCCTTTCCTGAGGCAGTTCCTGGACCTGATACTTCCACCACACTTTGAGGGCCCTTTGGTTCAATAGGAGGCGCTATTGCTGCAGTCGTGGCGACGGGTGACTCGGTTTGGGTTTGGGGTTTCTTGGCTGGGGGAGCTAGAGGAGGGTTCGAGGAGGCAGAAGACGAGAAGAGAGCGCCACCAGTAGAGAACTGGATGCCGCCGTACAGACCACCAGCCCGACTCGACATTGTGAAGGATGAATTCAAGCAAGATGGGAATGGGGGAAGCTCGCATTATTGAATTAAATATTACATAATATTTTACCACGAGAAATATTTATCCCTTGCCACCTTGCTCAGGATATGTACCGCAAAGTCGCCACAATCTATCAACGCCCAGCCGTTGTGCAACCTCTTCTTAGAATTTGGGGGTAATGGTAAAGGTGGCTGTTTCAGCAGGAGCTTCAAGAAGTGTCAAAATCAACCCCAAGGGAAGTTCGGCCGCCAACTTACCGACTTCCTGACAGTGCGAACAACAGACTCAATGGCTCCTCGGTTCTCGGTGCCTTCCTTGACCTGATCATTATTCAGCTGCAGTCGCCGTATAGGTTGACATGTTACTCACTTGCGCCATGAGTATCCAATTCCAAATACCACCTGGAACCTCAAACTCTGATTCACCAGCATAGGTTCCTCCTCGCTTGCGTCGTCCTTGGGGTAACCTAAATGGCAGCGGAGGGCCAGGCGGTGGTTCTGAAGGTTGTGTTACGATAAGCGTGGAGGTCTCCAAGAGCGGCGAAGGTGCCAATAACGCATGTAAATCCTTCAAAACTTCCGGAGCATTTCGCGGTGGAGGTTGTAGTCCAAAATCTTTCGGAGGCAGATGTGGTGGATTTTGCCGGAGCGCGAAGCCCTTGGTCAGCTCCTCATCTTGAACAAACCAAGGTGTCTGCGCTGGTGACCATAGCCTCACAGAAGAGGAAAGTGGACGGACAAGACACGGCAGACGAGTACGCGTCGACTGCCGGCCCAGCGCGTTGAGGAAGGACATACAAAGTCAGCCGTGAGATCGCGTCACGGCAAAGTAGATCGGAGTTTGAAATTTATCAATTCCACGTATTTTTGGGAAGCATTGGCACCGCCGCGAGGATTGTAAGGTATAGCCCACTTCTCCTCCCACATCTCCCAGATGGGTGTACGAGTTGGTGTCGTTGTCTGTGTTACGAGTTTTCTCCTGGGTATGTCGTGTCCCACGTCTTCCGCGCTGGTTTCTCAAGACCATCTTTCCAGGCGCCCTTTTCACCCACTGGATCGCAGATTCTCTCACATTGTGGAAAACACCAGTGACTGACGAGCATCTATGGACCGCCGCATCCTATTATTCCATCCTCGCAAATGGTCCCGTTGAAATACTCTACTTCCTATCCGCAGTTGTGGTCCTGGGTGGAACGACCATCCTATGGAGTCTACGTGATGGTGAAGCCGAGAACCTCATGTTTGATGGTGGAAGTATATGTAAGTACACGCTCCCTGGCGTAGTGGAGCCTTTACTTAACGGAGATCCTGCCATTTAGTTTTGTTCGGAGTAACAATACTAATGTATCTCAATTCCGTTCTCCCCAGTGAGTCGATTGCTTCCTCCCGTGTTGCACTCGCTAAGCGCCCGTATGTCATGCAGAGATCTTTGACACATTTGCGTCGCTCCCATCTCACCAACTCAAAGACCCATTTCCCCGAGCGCTCCGAGGTGCAACTCTTGAGCTTGCCTCCAACAACCTCATATGTAGTGTTGCATTGACCGGCGTATTAGCCCTACAAGCCGGGAGATTCTGGGCGGAAAGCACCGACTCTGATGACCTTGAAGTTGACGACGCCGACGAGCTCAAGGGAAGGAAATCACGCGCTAAAACTCCCGAACTCCGAGCAAATTGATATCCAATATCCATATCGATTAATGGAACCTGTAGTTACCTCTAGCTATGTTGTCTGGTTTTTCATCTAGCTTTCCTCATTGTACTATATATATTGCTCTATAACGGTAATGCTCTGGGGGATTAGGAGACCACATCTTAAATTAAGCAAGTAGAAGCAGCTGTGCATACAAACTCATTCCTGAACAATGTCCTCCTTTCTTGGTTTGGATGCCTTCAGTTCCGTGCCCTGACCGAGAATTGACTGTGCCTCATCATCAAGGACTATGCCTGATAATCAACTTGGTCAGTATGAGCCGTCATATGAACGTGATAAACCCACCCAGACCCTCGTCTTTCACTAATCCAAGAACGTGTTCAAGCTCGACGTATCCATCTTGATCAACATCAAGCTTTTGAATGACAGCCTGACCAACTTCGTCATCTGGCTTGTGTTTGATAACAGCCAAAGCCGTTTCGAGGTCTTGGACCGATATCCGCCCTTGGTCAGCTGAGATAAGTTGAAGAGTATTGCCGACTTTCGCGTCGTAATCCTGCAACTGGTGGTCGATCTTGGTAAGCATCGTCCGGATACGTTTAGTCAAAGCACCATCGGGCGATTTAGGGTCCTGAGGTAGACAAATTTAGCTCGCAGTTATTGCTGGCTGAAGGGTACTTACCTCGTCCGCTTGCAAGTTCTCATCCATGAGTATACGAAGTTCCCCCCGCTCTTTCAACACGCTAGATCTGGCAGAGCATATTGACAGCACATCTGACAACTCCTTCAACTGTTCGGTTGTCATTCGTGCGTTTTCGGGTTCAACTTTATCGGCAATAAGCTATGGTCTGGTTAGGTGATGCAGTATGACGGAAGGTATTGTCGCTACCTCAGATTCGGGGAGCAGTGATTGAGCAAGCCGCGCTTCTACTTCGTCCGCCTCTCGTTTGGCACGTCGAGCGTCCTCTTCTTTCTGCTCTTGCTCTTGTTCGTCTTCAATCAGTTCCTGTTGTTGCTGAAGAACCTCAAGCTTCTGTTTGTAAGTTGCGTTATCGTCGACTTCCAATTCGGCTTCGTTCAACTGAAAAACGGAGTTAGAATGAGGGAATGTGACGCTTAGGATATCAAATTACCAAGTTGTCTGGTAAGCCACTCAGCACGTTTTCAAGACTTTTGATCACAGCAGTCTTCCCATCCTCGTCCTCTCCAGACTTCCTATCGAAGTAGAAAGCCCTACCGAGGACAAGCAGCACCCCAGACACACGATTATGAAGGTGAAGTTGAATCCAGGTGGACAATTCTTCACGGAGGCGAGCTGGAGAGACACCGGTGGTTCGAATACCACGCGATTGAGAGGCAGCCTGGAGCTCAGAGGTGGAGAGTTCATCAACACCCTCCTGATCGATGAGCTGGTCATCGCGACGGAGGTTTAGGAGACGAGTACGGATGGCACCACGGAGGAAATTATCCGTTCCGAAAGCGTTCAGTCCCATATACCGACACATTGACACGAGCTGTGGGCGGGACAGATTGTCTAATGTCAAGTCGTCATCAAATAATTTGGCCACATTGATGACGTCCGTCGCCGAAGGCGATTCACCAGTTGAGCGGACCTATACGCAGTGATCAGCTGCGCTGGGACACGCGACGAACCATACTCACTTTTCGGAAGAACTCTTTGAAGGCATCGCTGCCCACTATATGCGCATTTGCCTTGAGGCCGGATTCACGGAGAGTCTCCTGCAAGAATTTTGCCATGTCGAGACGGACTCGAAGGAGCTTGCGCTGCTTCTCTTCCTAAATTCGGATACATAAATGAAGAATTGCAACTGCTCGGTGCGAGTATACTTACTGCAGCAAACTTGTCTTCAAAAGTAGATGGGAGCATGTTGGGGAATAGCTTAAGAGCCACAGGAAGGAGTAATTCCATGAACGGCACGATGATAAATACTGCGAATGGCACAAGGCGCAATAGGTCTTGCGTCGTGCGTTTAAGCTGAGAGAATGAGAAAGTTGAAGAAATTTATGAATGTATGCATACCTGACGTCGCTCGCGGCGTGTTAGGGCCTCCCCATGCAAAATCTTCCATTGGAGTCGAGAAGATATCCGCACTTCTGACACCAAGAGTTTTGAACCGTGCCAGTAGTGCTGAGCCTCATGTTTGACCTTTTTCCAGACACGGGTGGCCAGAGGTTGTGGAGCATCCTTCACTGCAGGCGGATTGGGTTTGCCTGGGTCGGTTGGGACGACTGGGGCCGCATTGCCAGTTGAGGAGCTTTGGTAGCGAGTCGCGGTGGAACGTGTGGACGGGTGATTTAGAAGTAGAGGGCGACGATGAGGACGAGCAGAGACAGCAATTAGGAGAGGGATACTACGATAACGAGCAAGGAGAGTCGTTCTGGGCAGCCATAGAGACATGTATTAGTTGACAAGTTGGAGTATTCAAATTTAATGCCGGTTTAAGCGTCGCGGTCGTCCCGGCACGGCGCTTTGGCTCTGTTTTGACCGCAGGATGCTCTCTGATCTTCACGACCCGGCCAGTCAGGCCTACAAAAAGGCCAGACGCCAGTATCTAAAAGCAACCAAACACAGAGATCCGGCCCTCGAGGCAGACTGGACGCCGTTTAGAGCCGCAGAAAAGCGGTTCAAAGCACGATTTCCTCCCCCCGATCTTTCAAATGTGCTCGACTTGGCTCTCCTCGATCCTGCTCGTGGACCAGAAATCGAGCGTGGCACCTGGCGTGGTGCAGTCCAGCCAGGATGGTCCAGCTCTTTGAATACTGAACCTGGCACTGTTTATTCGATTCCACGCGTACCTGGTGCGCTGATTTTCGACTCTGCACGTACTGTAGTGGTATAACATGGCCTTCTAGGCCTTGTGATTCTGCCCAACTTTGTCGCCCCTCGGCATCAAAGGCATCTCATTCGATGGGCTCTGTCTGACCATGCGAAGCTTCCCAACGAGACCAACTTAGACACCCACTATCACCTTCCCCCTTCCGGGATCTGGAACACTTACCTCGACGACAAGGGTAATTTAGGACAGCCCACCATGGTACAACCCAAGGCCATCTCAGCTGCGAGCGTGGATACCACACCGCCTGGACCCCGACAGCTCATTAACAACGTACCAGCATCTCCCGCAACCCTCCAATCCATATCGAACGAACCGAAGGAACCCCAGCCTCCTTCTGCAACGATCCAGCCCGCAACCCCTGAAGAACTAGTCCCAAAACTGCGTTGGGCAAACATCGGTTGGTTCTATCATTGGGGAACGAAGCAGTATGACTTCACCCAAGGGCCTGGACATATCCGCGATGACGTCAGAAGACTGTGTAAAGACGCTGTAGCATCGGTAGACTGGGCACAAGTATTCGATGAGGAGCACAGCGCAGACTGGGGCGAGCAGGAGCCAGACTGGAGATCTTGGAAGGAGACATATGGTTGGTCACTGATCTACCTGAGGAATAATATACCTTAAGTGAGTTTTAGAGCCCGATGCTGGTATTGTGAATTTCTACCAGATCAAGGTAATTTTCTCTCCTCTTGAGATAGGTAATAAACGACCAATCTCTCTAATTAGGATACACTCATGGCCCACGTCGACCGTTCAGAGGTCTGTGCGACATCTCCCCTCGTCTCCATCTCGTGAGTTACTCACTCGTGCGCGAGCTCAATCACTCACAAGCATCGTATCTTAGTCTTGGTAATGCTGCCATCTTTCTTATCGGCGGCGTCACCAGAGACGAGGACCCAGTCCCGATCCTTCTACGATCTGGCGACGTCGTGATAATGTCAGGGCCAGGTTGTCGGAGGGCCTATCATGGTCTGCTCATTGCCGATCTACGGAATTGAAAACAGGCTAATCGATTACCGACAGGCGTTCCGCGCATTTTAGAGGGCACGATGCCTCCACATTTCGATAGCGATCCAGATGGCGAGGAGTGGAAACTGTATTCTGATTATATGCACTCGACACGGATAAATGTCAACGTCCGTCAGGTTTTTCCCAAAGGATTTGATCCCACCACCACCATTTCTTCTGTATCGCCCTCAGCACAAGGATAAATGCCCATGTATATTGAACCTATTATGCACCACTACTTATGTCTATTCTACGTAGCTAAAAAATCAGTGATCATGAACTCTGCCGTTACCCGAAATGGAAAACTATATAGTTGCCGCCAAATCTTCTCACGCTGGGTTATCCACAGAACGCCAACACCAGAGTGAAACTACAAGCTCGTCATGGAAAACGATCAGGTATATACCAGAGCTATTTGTCGATCGCCAAGCTCACAGTACCTCTATTAGGGTGCCCTTGTTGATCTTTACGTTCCCCGCAAATGCTCGGCGACAAGTGCGTTGTCGAACATGCTTATCGTGGCACGGAGCTCTGACCAGACTTAGACCGCCTCATCACGTCGAAGGACCACGCTTCAGTCCAAATCAACATCGCTGATGTTGACTCTAACGGCAGAGCACTCTCAACCTCCACCACTTTCGTTCTTTGTGGTCAAGTCCGGTCTCAGGGCGAGAGTGACGACTCGACAAACCGATTGGCTACTCGGGCAGGCTGTAAGTCTCTATCATCTATTCACGAGCCTCGACCCATCCCATTTTCAGTGCTCCGAAATGTATGGTCTGCCTCAAAATGATACTGTAGAGCCTTGATGTCTCCTCTCTTTCTGTAACACGAATACACTGCATCTGCCTTTCCAAAAGGAGATAAATCACGTGATATGACATATCTTGACTTTGCCGCAGTTAGACGGCGCCTTGAAGTACCCCGATGCCTGCTTGATGGTTAACTCTTCTGTATCCTCGTCACCTGAATCTCTCCTCACAATAAGCTCCTTGGTATGCACCCAGGCCGATTACTGATCACGGAGTTTTGATTTTGTGGTCCGCAGTCCGATTCAATGGTGGAAATCAAGCGAATACCCTCCCCTTCTGCCTCACTTGACCAGGAACGTTACCGATTGATTTACAGCAAATCGAAGGTCTACGTGAATCCCACTGTATATTCAAAGGATAATATCCCAGGATTTGTGGCATTGGTGAAGAGAGTGCGTTACAGCTTGCTTCTCTTGGCGAACTCGCTAACATCGACCTTTGCAGGAGGCAAGCAATCCGATTTACTTACTTGCATGGATTCCGGAATCGTTGTTGAATGAGAAAGGCGCTTCGGAGTGGGAGAAGTTTGTGAAGATAGAGGAAAAGGCCGCTAATGATGAAGAGGACAATGGTACGTCTGAAACCATCGCCCACCGCCGCGGACTCGTTAAGCGAACAAACAGATGTTGTGCTTGTTGACCTCCCCGGTCAACCTGCTCAATCTTATGCGTTCTCTGTCCCGTTGACCTCGATATACTCGCTGCAGGTCCATCAGCCTTCCCTCTCCTCTTGGTGTGAGTTTGTCTCCGTCGTGTGCGTTCAAATCCAGCCAACTTTGTCCCAACTTCTCTAGACGGATCTATTGGTATCAATCTCATTAATGGAGATACTCTGCCAACACTTCATTTTCACGACGATGAATCCCGATCGATTACCGTCCCAGCCACCCCGGCCACTCCACAGAACCAGGGCAGCACCCCCACCACATATCCACCTCCACAGACAGCTGTTCCCAAAACGGCTGGGTCCTGGGGCGGTGAAGACTTACTGGCCCGCCTACGAAACTATGCTCACCTTTTGCGGTCTACGCTTCAACCGACGCTCTTCCTCATTGACCCATCTCGTGCCGACATAGAAGCACATTCTACTCAGATATTTGCTGACAGTGCAGTCGACGATATTCTGGCCAAGTCGTCATATACAAATTCTCACTCACCTGTTCCAGCACATCGAAGACCACGACCCCTTTCCACCCCAAATGCACTGGGGAATCGAACCTCTGTGTTACATCGTTCACTAGGCACTCCGGCACCACCGCAGTCACCCTCCCAAGCTCGAATGGCTTTGTTACAATCCTTCTCGAACATAACGCAAGCTACACGCTTCGCTGCCCAGAATATTCTTTCTCATCCTCTAGCGAAACCTATTCTCCCGCACCTCCCGGAACCGGTGAAGAGTTTTGTCAATGCAAGCGGTGAATGGGAATGGGGTAGTTGGGTCGAGAAGGGCGGAGTCGGAGAGTTTGAGAGTGCTCGTGTTTATCTTGCTCGATGGGCACGGATCGTTGCTGAGGAGGGAGAACGGTCAAGGCGACGCGAAGCTCAAACCCTAGCATCCTCGTCATCCCAAGACGAAGAAACAGGCTCGCTAGGTGTCTTCGAGTTACTTCATTCGACATCGAACTTGCCCACTCCTAAATCCTCTCGTGATCCCCAGAATCCCGTCGACGATGCAACCTGGTCAAAATGGTTCGGAGAGGATGGACATCCGCTCGTTCGTGTGGAAGAAATGAAACACGAAATTTTCCGACGAGGTGTGGTGCCTGAGCATAAACTGAGGCGGAGAATTTGGCCATTCCTTCTTGGTGTGCACAAGTGGGAAACTACAACGGAGGAAAGGCAAACAGAGTGGGCAAAGAAGCAGTTCGTCACGCATGTAGATTCTCTTCAGAGTCGACTAATTTCTCCTACAGGAAGGAATACCAGGAGCTAAAGGCTCAATGGTGTGGTGTGCCAGACGTCTTTGACCGAGAGGATGTAATCGAGGTATTGCGTTGTGCCTCAGAAATTCAGAAATATCCAAAGATAACCATGCAGGAACGCCATCGCATTGACGTGGATTGTCGTCGTACAGACCGAACTCAGCCACTCTTTACGAATACCGAAACAAATCCTACGGATGAGAAGCGGTATACTACGATATCACCTAACCTCAGCGATATTGGGGCACAGTCACCCAGTAACGAGCATGTGGAAAGACTTGCAAGTATCCTCCTCACATATAACTTTATGGAGAAGGAACTAGGTTGGTGGGGGTCTTCCGTTCCGGCAGCCAACTTTGCTCACCCGCTTTACAGGGTATGTTCAAGGAATGTCCGACCTTTGTGCGCCGCTCTACGTCGTGATGGACGGCGACGAAGAGCTTACTTTCTGGTGCTTTGTCCGATTCATGGAACGGATGGTAGGTTTTAATGATCTATCCGAGAGATTCTCTGCTAAACCTGTGCGCAGAAACAAAACTTTCTGCGCGATCAGAGTGGCATGCGAAAGCAATTATTGACACTTCAGCAGTTGATTGAAGTTATGGATCCTGAACTTTACCGCCATTTCGGTACGGTGGAAATCTTCGAACTCTCAAAAAAAGACTTACACAATGCTTACCAGAGAAACGAGATGCGCTGAACCTCTTCTTTTGCTTCCGGTATGTCAACCGGTCTCATCCATTTCACAAGTCCTCATCATCCGCCCCAGATGGGTTCTCATCGCGTTCAAACGAGAGTTCCCCTTCGATGATGTCCTTCGCTTTTGGGAGGTCATCTGGACCGATTACTACAGCCATCAGTTCATCCTTTTCGTGGCGCTGGCCGTTCTGGAATCCCATAGAGACATGATTCTCCGATACCTTGTGGAGTTTGACGAGATCTTGAAGGTAATTCCCCACCTTGTCAACTTGAGCTGCGCTAATGAAATTTGATAGTACTGCAACGAGCTCAGCATGACAATTGAGCTTGACAGCACACTTGCACAAGCAGAGGTCCTGTTCCTCTCGTTCGCACAGTTCGTTGCGGACTTCGATCACCGTCGAACAGAGAGTTCGTCTGGAACAGATAGCTTACGACATCGTAGAGGGGCCTCGGATGCGACTCAACTGACCAAGGCTGCCGCATCTACACTACTTTCAGATGATTTGAGGAATCTTCTGAAGACAGAGCCATCATAGAGCGTATATGCTCCGTGTATACTAGACACATGTATCGTGTATACATTGTATTATCATTTTCGTCTTAGTATGTAGTCGCATTTTGCTCGCAGAATCTTAACCCTGTCACGCAACCATGTCAAACTTAACCGTCTTGCGCACGTACGCGACCACCGACCCCGCGAAAATTCCAGCTTCGGTGCTATTCAACCACACCGAGGACACGCTGGTGATATACGACGCGTATCCCAAGTCTACCTTTCATTTCCTCGTCTTGCCTCGCGTTCGAGGGTCACTCACAACCAACGCGTTGTCGGATCTTCGGACCCTTTTGAAAGGAGATAAAGGTGTCGCAAAAGAAGTCATATCCAAACTCGCTGAAGCAGCTGCCGTTTTGAAGGACGAGATAGAATCCGAGATGGTAAAATGTCATGGATTTAAATGGGGGATATGGTTGGGGTTTCATGGTAACCCGTCAATGGAGTACGCCATCTCTGAGTCCGCTCTTACGCCAACCCGAATAACGCGAAACTATCAGGCATCTCCATCTTCACGTCCTCTCCGATGATCTATGTTCGGAGCGAATGAAGAACAAGAAACACTACAACTCGTTCCATCCAAAACTTGGATTCTTCATTCACATCGAGGAAGTCCAATCATGGTTTGATGCAGAACCCTCTTACTATGATTCGGTAAGTTAAGTCCACCCGACTTGGGAAGACGAAATGAATTCGTGTTAGATGGTCCAGCGAGAGAGAAAGACCTTCGAACCCCTTCTGAAGGAGGGGCTGGAGTGTTGGCGATGTGGAAAAGAAATGAAGAATATACCAGTTCTCAAAGCCCACCTGCAAGAGGAGCATGATCGAGAGGCGAAACGGAGAAAACTTCGAGGAACTAAACGCAAGGCCCGAGCAGAGGAGCCTGCAGTCAGTCCCAAGGACGATGAAGCTCAACCCCAGAAACGCCAAAAGAGCGAAACCAACGACGGTGATGCTCCTGAAGCCTGATTGCCTACTGGAGTACAATATCGCTCCTTCTATGCTACGCTAGTTTGGACTTTTCGCGATCGCTCGCTGGCTTCACGAATAGCCCAAGTAAATTCGTAGGTCTTTACCGCGTCTACAAAATTGAATTTAGTATCGTCTTGCGTATGGCTTGGAACGAGTCCCACCTTCGTAATTGCTCAAGATTGTCGCACTCTCTGGGTCTTCTTCGATATCTTCAATCACATCGATAAAGTTAGATATCTCGGAGAAGAAAGGGTCATCCTCTGGGAAGGTATGGGTCTGTTCAAAGTCGTCTCCTGGTTTTCTGACGTGGAGAACCGGCTGGACGTATGGGTTTACCAATCTGTGTTAAGTTGCGTTAGAGAACACCAAAGCACGCGGTGTTGATACAAACTTTAGGAGATAACCGTCCGCATAAACTTCAAGCTCACAGCTGTAATTTGTCCCTTGCAATGCTACTACATGGGTAAAGCTGCCCACGGCACCGCTTTCGTACTTCCTGGTTACGATCCGTGTTACGGTGGATAACTCCCGATTACTTGGAGGCAACGCACCATGTAGCCGAGGTAACGCGGGGAATGCGATTTTCGGGCAGAATCTTACTTTCATCGATGGTTAATTTAGACAGTTGACCTGCATTTTCGTGCCACTCGAGGGAATGGGCCTGGACACTTGACATATCGACTTCGCCACCAAAATACCGAGACAGGTCGCAGAAGTGAGTTCCTTGTTCGATAACTGGGCCAGCACTGCGAAAGACCTGAGTATGGTTCTGTGGGGAAAAGGATGTCGTGCCTCTTTGATTTGTCCCACCAATCAATCTTGGCAATGGCCTCGTATGCGCAAGCATATCGGGCAATAGTGGACATGATCGTTAGATTGTTGTCCTGTATAATCTGCTTCATCATCTGAACAGCCTTCAGATAGCGTAACATATATCTATTGACATCAGGATTGCTTATGGAAGAGATATGAGGGAGACACACCCAATAGAACAGATGGTCCTGGTATCACGTATCGTCTTTGCGATTGTATATGCTTCCTTAATCTCTCCTTTTGCTCCGGTTGCAATGGGCTTCTCAACGAACAAGGGAATACCAGGGAAGTGCTTGAAAATCTGGGACTCGATATCTCGCCCCGGTTGAAGGGACCCACGGAACATAGGGGGGCTTCCAATAATGATCGCACGAGGTTTATCTTTGGGTTGCATATTCTCTATAAAGTCGTCCAAAGTCTTGAAAACGCGGGTATCCTGATAGGCTGACAACACGAAGGAATCACGTTTCTTTTCGAGGATTGCGTTCGCCCTCTCCACTGCCGGGTCAATAAGCGCAACAACTTTTAATCGGAGGCCAAGTTTGCTGCGGACATTGGTCATTTCAGAATATGCGCACAAGTCCATTCAACTCACTGTTCCAGGCGGAACGAGTGATTCCAAGGGCCTTCCGGTGAACCTAAACGCGTTGAGTGAGAACAGTCCCCGAAGCGCGTAAAGCACAAGTGCTACCAAACATGATGTTCCCTGCTCCAATGAAGAGGACATTGAATCTGTCTACCCCGCCAATATGCTCGGTCCTGGGCCATTTCCAGCAAGATGGCGGTGACATAAAAGTAGACTCACTTGTCCATGGGAACAAGTTTTGCTGGATCGATGGATGGACGACGCAACGCGGGATCGTCTCCTTGGAGAGCAGCAACAGGGGTCTGAGCAGGCATTACAATAGTGGGTGAGGGGCGGATGGGAGATAGTGGTAAGAAGGAAAGAGGCGAAAGAGATAAATGCGGTTATATAGTGCACCTGAGCAGAACTCAGAAAATGGGGCTTCGAAGAGCAGATTAAGCTTGTGACATGGAATTAATAATACAAAAACCTGTGTTTAGGCCGGGGTATCCTCCTTGAAAACTTGCTATCCTATCGACTCCTATTTCGCGCCCACTGCCGTAGCGTGCGACGGATCGCGTTGGTGCGCCCGCTTCGCCAACTCCTCCCTCTTGCGCTCAGCCGCCTCAATCCTGTCCGTCATCGCCTTCAGTTGCGCCTTCAACTTCTCATTCTCCTCGGAGAGCTTCAACACATTTGATTGTCGTTTTTTGATCTTCTCGACCCCACTGTATTGATAGCCAATCACCGTCCAATTCAGTTCTATATATGAACAGTGAACATCACGTACTCTTCTTCTGTTGGGCCAAGTATCGCAGACAGATCGATATCGAGCTCGATGCTTTCAGATGGTATGGTTGGTAGAACGGGTGGCGTCGCTGGTGCATGTTCTGCTTCCGCCCCCAATATTTCTTTGTTGCTGTGTCAACATGTGCATCAGGAAAACATTTATTGGTTTCAGCGTGAGATTGATACACACTCGTTTTCGACTTCGTCCTGTGGCGTATCTCGCGTCGAATCGACGCGCTGGAGGTTGTTAAACGAGTCTTCGGCGGACATGTTCGAGTGGAGGCTGAGATGGTCGAGTAAGGGAACGGGGTTAACAGAGCCAAACCTGGATGTTAGAATTTATCGTGGCTAGCTGTGGTTGCCATCTGTGGTCGTTGCCAGTGCCTGACTCTAGTTTACCTCATCGTCTTCCGTGCATCCATGGCCCAATATGGTCCAGGTCATCTCCTCGTCGCGTCCTCCCTCCTCTTTTTCCTCGTCGCCACCTATGCCGTCCTTCTCAGTCCTTTTCTTCCTCTGACGGGTATACATGTAAGCCGCCCTCCGAGAAAAACGGTCCCCTTCTCACGGACCGGTAGATCCTCGACGCCCTTGCTCAGGACGCGCACTACAAATACTTTGCCCTGTTCATTATCCCGACCACCTCTTGGTTCGTCATTGCAAATTGGGTGGGTTGGCAGTATTTTAGCAATTCATAGGTATCCCTATTTTCATCCCTTCCATTCCACCACGATAAATCCCTTATTGATCGAGCAGGTACGCATGGCATTGCAATATGCAGCAGTCAAATAAATATTCTAATAAATAATGCATGGGCTCTTGTCATCGTCTTGTGCTCGTCGAGGCCGTCTCAGACGGTGGTCGTGATTTGCTCCGTATCTGTTGGAGTTCTTGCCAAAATCTCCCTCTGCTTGCGACTTCCCCTTTGCCAGAAGATGCAATTTGTGATGGGGCCTTTCTCCTGAATGGTTCTGTTTCCTCGTCTGCCCTCCTTGATTTTGGTTCTTCCTTAGGTTTGTCTGCCGTACGCTCTCGGTTCTTGGGAGCTAAGAATGCAGAAATGCTTGGTTGAACTGCCGTGCCCCCGTCTTCCGTTTCGCTCTCTTCCTCGGCGGTGGTTGTCGAATCATCTTCTTGAGACGGCAGGGGTCGGCTTACAGGATAACGTACCCCTGCGGAGTTTCGTGGCGCATTCGTGGACAGTCGGAGATATCGTGCACGACTTTGAAGGGGTCAGAATAATTTAACACGTTGACTAACTGAACAACTTACTTGACTGCCCTCGCGGCCATCTTTTGACGGTATTTTTGCAACCATACCTGGAGGTACTTCGCTAGAATAGCTTGTAAGTGATCCGAGGAGCTACAGAGAAGGCCAAGGTAATTACAGAACATCACTTTGCTGTAGTGTTTACGAGCTTTCTGTGCTTGCGGAACTGCTTCGAGCCAAACCTGGAAATATCGTGCCTTGGTATTCTTAGCATACAGATGCACTGCTGGCAGGGACTGTCAAAGGCGTTCTTAATAAGTACCAAGTTACGAAGCCTCGGAAAAGTGGCATACCCTTGTCCGAGAATGCCAGACACCAAACATCCGGAAAGCAAGATTTCTTTGCATCAGCTCCCGAACTTCGATTTCCTGTAAGATTCATGGATCAGCTTCCCACGTCCGACATATCGTCAGCATGCATACCTTTGGCGCGAGTCGCTCAGCAATGAATCGTTCTCGCCATTTGTCCCAAGCAGCTTTCAAAGTGGCTAATCGAGCCTCTTCTTGCTGCTCTGCCAAGAGACGTTTCATCTCTGCAGCAGCACGGGCAGCAGCAAACCACCGGCAAAACGTGGTATTCACGAATTCTACAATCTCTCGTCAGTAGCCGCACGAGGGTCTCATTAAGATCGTACCTTTCTGCTTGACAATTAACTGAGACTCAAGGAGGTCGAGTCGCTTAACATGCTTGAGACAAATAGTAGTCCAGTGCGCAAAAGCTCGTCTGGGAGTTTTTTCAGCCATCGAGCGAGAAGACTGAGCATATAACCGCACCTTTGAGTATTCCGTTCCCTGTGGCGAGCAACAAGATCTTCACGGGCTTTGATTTCGGTGACTCGGCTCTCCCATTTATGCAATGCCGTGTTCACGATACGCTGCATTATGTATAAATTTGCAAGTCCGCATATATTGTAGATGTCCATTTACCTGATTCATTCGCATTCGAATATCTTGTTCGCATAACCTCAACCTTCGACTATCCTGTGTTCGAAGGTACCAAACTAGGCAAATTAGATGGGAAATGTGCATAGGTGATGAATGCATACCTCGGAATATTTTTTGCTCTTTGCTCTTTTGGTACGCTATTAGTTTTCTCTGTCGCTGCTTCTCACTCAAACGAAGCCGCCATGCCTGCAAGACTTGACGCAAAGCAAGGGAGTCTGCAATCTGAACCATCTCTCGATTATGCTTTAAACGGGCCTGCCATCTGGTAAACTGAGAAGAAAGGAGACGGCTCTGGTGATAATGCGTTGCTTCTGAGAGTACGCTCTGATGAGAACGAGTTGCATTCCACCACGTATGGAAAGCAACCAAGGCAGTGGAACTTGCTGGTCGCTGAGAAAATGCAACGGCATTGCCTGAAGATAATCATGCATAATGGAAAGAAAAAGACAAAGGTTCCTGCGACTCACGCTCATCTTGTCGATGCGATTCAAAGCGCTGATTCCAGATACGCCACGCGCTTCGCTGGAGTTTAGCTGACCGGAGGTGTTCGAATCGTTTCCCCCTTTCGTGAGCAATCCAAACCCGCATAACCGCCCGCATAAGCACAGCATCTTGACGGACAAGGTATCGCTGCACACGAACTTCCATAGCCTGCGAATACAGAGGTCAATAGGGAAAATCCACGCCGTCTGAAGACCACTCACTTGGACGTGATTGTGTGCACCCTCCCACTTTCGGAGAACTCGTCGTTGCAATGAAACCTCGTAGTACCGGCTTGCAGCTGTGAACCGCTCCCTAACAAATACTTTCAATGGGGTCGAGGTCGTATGATGGGATTCACTTACAGTCGCCTCTGCCAAACGGTCATGAAGAAAGCCAGGCGTCTTACTCGAACCACTTCAGTCATGTGGCGTTCTATATCTTTCAAGAGCAACATCCTTCGCCAGAGGTTGAAGTGCTGTCGTACAGATTTATTTTCATTCGCGACTGCGACCTGACTGGCTATATGGTCAAGACTCTGGATTTCGGAGCATCTTGTCTTCCACCGGTCCAGGTATTTAGAGAGCCAACGAGCTTTCAGCTCCTTCTCCAAGCAGGACATCTGATAAGCATTAGACCACCGAACAAAAAGAGCTCTCTGTAGATTGAGGTCGTGTCGCCCCCGCACAATTTTCATGTTGTTCCTCATCTGGCGTCTCCACGCAGCCTGCTTGCGTTCTTTCCATTTTGACCGCCAAACAGTGAGAAATAGCCTCAGGTATCGTGCATCTGCTTGACGGCTCATTTGAAGGGTATTTTCCTGGCGGGAATAATATAATACTAACCAACGCCGAAAGGCGACGCGCAGTTCGAGATTTTGTCGCGCTTCCTCGACTTGCTCATGGGTGGACTAAGAGCAATAGTCAGCTACAAGCGGATAATCGTGAGAAATGAAATGGCATACCCGAATCCATTCATAACCCTGGCGCCATACATTCCAACAACGGAGTAATAGGCTCTCCTCGTAAAACTTGTCTGCGTCCTCTTCATCTCGCTGCCACTGTATCTTCTTCCAAGCATCGTCGTCATTTATGGCATTGGACTTCTGTGGTTGCCTTCCCTGTCTCACTTTCGTCCGTGGTGGGCTTGTTACTGCCCGTGGTGGTTGATTGGATTCTGATATGGTTGCAGCAAGAGCCAACAACCGTCGCACTGAATTCGATTTCTCGGGAATGGCCGTCACTGGGTGTCGGACAGCGGCTGAATAAGATGGTGGGGTAGTGGATGGTACTCGTTCCTCTGTATTTTCAGACTGCGAATCGTGGTAGTTCCGGAAACGGTTAGGAGCAGACAGTAGCGCGAAGGAGCCAATGTCCGTCGAGTTCTCTGAGGGCGAAGGAGGGCGTAGATGATGAGACAGGGCATGCGTTCTGGTGTAGCGCGGGTGTGTTGGGACAACATCCCTGTCAGCCTCGGTATTGGTTTCCTCGGAGTCAGACCCGCTCGCTTGAGGGGTTTGCAGGGGCTGCTTCGAGAGTCCTCCCCCTGTATAATGCTTGCTCGCGGACTGAACTGGCCGGGGGTTGATCCCAGAACTGTTATGGTCCTTAACCATCCGCCACTTCTCGCCCCAATTCCGCCCCCTCAAAGTACCAAGCTTCAGAAGCTTCCCATAGAAGACGACCTCACGAGGGTCAAGACCTTCTGCGGTAAGGACGTCGTTATAGGCCTTGAAGACTGTGAGGAAGGTTGTTGCATCCGGACCCGCGCGGTCGATCACAGCATCAATTAACCGGATTTCTTCCTGGGTGAGGTTGTCCAGTTCGGGTGGATATGCATGTGCCAGTTCGGATGAATATACAGAGTTGGCCTTTGGAGGAGGGGAGGCCCGTGTGGGGAGGAAATGCGACATAAAAAGCGGGCAGGAGTGTGGTGGAGAGCAGCCCTCAGACAAACAACGCGTGTCAATTCTGCGCGTGACCGCGTTTCGGCGTCTAATTGAAACACCTTGATGGCGTCTAACGTATCGGGAATCGGGAATTACTAGAAAGTACCGTATATACACTCAATATGCACGACTCTGCCCTGCAAATTGCCTCCAAAAATCTTGAGAACACGAGTTCCATTCTGCTTCTGCTTGGCTGCCCCATTGCATGCCGCTAGGATCATATATTGCTGGTGTTGTGGTATTGACAATCGGAGTTGGATTTTCAGAGACGGTCTTCAGGAAGTGTGCCAAGCTGAAGTCCATATCTGCAGTTCCTTCCTGCCCGCTCAGATACGAGGATTCGGCAAGTGACGTATATCCCGGATTGAAAACGTCCGGCCAAGAGGCTGCAGGAAACTGGGGTGTGTTCGAATCGGGCAGATTGTCATATGTATCTTCACTGTCTTCTATCCGATCCTCGTCATCCGTGTATCTCTTCAGCAAAGAGGAGAGAAACCGGGAGTAAAGTGCAGGCATATGTCGGTCGTCCACGGCCACGTCCTTTGAACCAAGAACGTCTATAAGGCGGCGAACGGTGGCGATGATGGAATGCTGTCGCTCCTCGTCTAACAAGGATCGAAAGTTGGGACGGAGAAGCTGATTACACACATCAAAGAGTGAATACCATCGAGATGAGTGAATTTCTCACATTGATCAAAAAAGCTGCAGCAAACGAGACGTATAGGAAATTAGCCGCCATTGCATAGCGAAGATATCCTGTTGGATAGAGTCTCTCTAGCATGATCTGTATAACAGTATTTGCCGCATCCATTGACGTGTTTAAAACTGTCAAAGCCATTGAGTGTGAATGAAAGCCGTCGAGAGCGAGGTGTTGGAAGCTGAGGGATAAAACCACCAAGCGAAGATACGCAGTGATCCTTTTGGCAGATAAGTAAAAAGGGGTTTCGTCACGAAGGTGAGACTTACAGCTGAGTGGTATTTCCTCTATAGAGACAGATCGGTAGCGCTGTTGTAAACCACGAGTGAACGGATCATCGACTCAAAACCTTCGGACTCACGATGCAGATTTAGGTCCTCAAAATAGTTCACTTTCCATACGTCCATCTCCTCGTCAAGCTGTCTTTGCTTCTCCAGAGCTGCCCCTGTGATATCAAGTCCCTGGCAACCCGATAAACTTCAACACGGTCCCGAATAAAAGAGAACTCACATCCACAATTCGCTGTCGCAGGTCCCCTTCGCCGACATACCTCCGCCAATCTGCCATGAGTAAAATGATCTGCACGTAGCCACATAGGTGTACATCAAACGGCAGATTCAAGCCTGAGGACTTGTACCACGTCCTAGAGTTACGTGCTAGGTAGTCGTCCAGCCGCAACATCGGCATCTTTCCGAATTGAATGGCATGAGAGCCATCAACGCAATAGCAGTTCAACCAAGTTCTCATTCGGTTGAGTGCTTCTCGCTCGCTGCAGTCAGGTGGTGGGGGCTGATGGAGGCCTAACTCAAGTGCCATTCTATTGTTAGTGTGAATAATCAGTAATTTTAGACCTCGGAGATAACTCGCACCGAATTGCAACACCCATGAGGAGCCAGCTCTTATCTTCCGCCCACTTTTTCTTGGGAACTGGGTACACCGCCATCAAGAGATAGGCTTGACAAACGTCCAGCGATTTTGAGCCATCGATGAGAGCTCGGGAAGCCGCGTCTCGAGCAAAGTCCTTTGCCATGTCAAAGAGCCCTGACCGTCCTTCGTAATAACGGGAAGCCGTTACACAAACTACGTGGAATGAGTGCAAAGACTTGGAGATGGAAACCCTTGACACTTACTTACGGTGAAGAGAAACGGCGCTCTCCAAATGAGGTTGAAGACTGTGTGTAATTCTGGATCGAGAATTGAAAAGTATGGCTAGCGTGCTTCAGTTGTGGACGAACACTCAGGACCCGAATGACGCTCACATTGATGCGCTCGAAGAATCTACGTGGAGGCTCAGCATCCTTCAAGCATTGGACAAGCGATTGTCGACGTACATGGAAAATAAGTCCAGGATATCCTCTGGGTATAAGTCGCAATATTTTACGATATCTGGACAAGTGTGCTCAATCTCTGGGGCTACCAGAAAATGTGTCAAAAGTGTCCATGAGGAATGGGTCTGGACGCACATGCTGATCCAAAATATGAAAGGGAGGCGGATTCAATCGCTGAAGGTTCAATCTCACTTGAAATTTTGATATTGGTGAAGCCTGTTGAACCGTCTCGGGAAACTGATTCATCGCTAATGCAAATGGCGTACCACTATGTTCCAGTGGGACCTTGGCTAATAAGTCCTTCACCTTGTGGGACGCCCGTAGCTTGTCTAACTGCCGGAGAATAGCTTCTATCTGTCGGTCTTGGTTCTGTGCTCTCTCCTGGAGATCTTCATGGGTACTTCCCGAAGACTCAGTACGGACGCCATAAAGAAGTAGGACTCGGACAAACTCACGGTGCTGGTTTACGTTTCTTGCGAGTGCGAGGCACACACCGGATGTTCCCCAATTGACACCTTTGACAAACCTTCTCTCCAGGAGTGAAGTCACATCTGACCTGTATCGGATGAAATCGTAAGACCCAACGACAGAGCGGGTGCAACTGACTTTGAGCGACTTGCAATGCACACAAGCACTAGACCTGAGAGACACAGTCTTTGAGCGAGACGTCAGGAAATTCTGGGACATGCTTACGATTGACAACCATTGGCTCCGGTCGATAGCTCGTCTGGTCCGGACAGGGAGTCGAAGTCCTCCCGGTTTAGATTAAAGTTGAGAACTGCAACACCCATTTTCCTGCAGCTGTGATGGAATGAACGGATTTCTGGAGTTGATGAATGCGCCCTCGAGTGGGTTCGAATTCGTCGAGCACGACTAGAGGACGAAGGGCGAGGAGATGCAGTGGAAGCGCACTGGCGACATATGTGCGAGCCGAACTCAACGGTACACGGTGTCTGGAGACAAACAAGATGCCGAGATCAAAGCATAGAAGCGGATGGTGTGGATCTGGGAACACTATCTTAGTTTCGGTTCCCCGCAGTGGCCGGCGGGCCTGCACAACGTTTGGTGTTGTTTTGTAAAGGATCGAGCTTCTTCGCCTCTCAGCCAGAACGTCCTTCCACCGGAATCCCTGGTTTTCCGTACCGTTCACGCCCGGGACAGTCATAATGGGAGGGGCATACACTCGCATATACAAACTTACAGCGCCTGGCCCGTGGGAGGGTCCTTTCAAATCCTCCGGCCTTGTCGCGGGCCAAACTTACCGGATATTGATGACGTGCCACTGCTCAAAGGCGCCAAAAATAAGGTGCTCTAGCCCATGTCGGTCATCGAGCGAACTGACGTTTGTCCTGTAAAGACCGTCACGCCTCGCGTAGTGCTGCACACTCTTGCATCATACAATACTGCCGCACTCTCATCATGAGCACACCCCTATCGAGTAATCCGTAGTGCCTCTTCGGATTCCGGCCATGTTTGTCCAACATAATTATGGATTGTGCGCTGACAAGGCATTTGTAGTACCCTGGCTTCGTCGTGCTGGCAGTGCCAGGTCGACGACTTTCCGACTTCTTTGCCGACTTTGGAGATGGGGCTCTCACACAAACCTCGCGCAAGATGAAGTATTTTGACCACAATGACCATAAATACTCTCTCCAACATCCAGAAAATATGGAGTGAAGACATGTGGGTGGATTTGTCTCGCTCACGACCTTCATTGTCGTCGACCATTTTTGATCCAACAGAGCTAAGAAAATCGTAGGAACACTCCTCGCCTCTGCCACATCGACTCAGGTTGAGTACGAAAGAGCTCTAGTGATGAGTATCGTCGAACGTGCGTCTTCCATGAATTTGAGCCTGCGCATATAAAGGTGAGCAATGAGGGTGTGTCTAACCTCAAACAGTGCACGATGTCCTCCTCGTTTGCCCGCCTGACTGCGGCGCTCCTGTTACTTTCTCAAACTGCCTACTCCTTTGAGCCTATCGAAAAAAATCTTGCATATAGGTCACCATTTGCCGCTCGTCCACAGGTGATGGACCCGTTCAAACCATGATTCACCGCGCTGATTTGAAGGTTGGTGCTAGTTGGGACACAACCTTCATAGCCTGAAGAAACGCTATGTTGAAGACAAGTTGGCAAAACGGCAGGTCGTAGATTCGACTGGCTTCAAGGATGACCATTACCCCACTTTTTATGGGAGTGATTTTTCAAATGTGGGTAGCTTCGGGCCCATTTCCAAATACCGTTATCGATAGCTAAACCTTGCTAGGTTCCGCTGGTCTGGAGCGGCGGTCTTAATTTCACTCATTCCGGTGCGTTGGTTAGCGTTTCAATCCTATGCGATATCACATACTCAAACGTCGGGCTCTTAGTCGCAAGCGTATGTCAGTTCGTCGGAGGGTGCCCAGACCGTCACTGACTACGAAAATAATATATCAGGGAGATCCATTTGATACATCTGTCTTGCTGTGGACGCGTGCAATCCCGGCGACAAACGGAACTTCTGCACCTGATCAGAGCGAACCTGCTTGCGTTTCATACAAAGTTTCAACCTCACCAACCTTATCGGGCGAACCAATTGCTTCTGGACAAGCCTTTACTAGTTACGACATCGACTGGACAGTAAAAGTTGAGGCCACAGGACTCCAACCAGATGCCAAGTACTTCTACCAATTTGCGGATTGCACCAACCCCAGAACCGTCAGTCCTATTGGAACAACAAGAACCATCTCCAGCCCAGATAGTATGTCGCTTTGTTTTTATTATTGGAAGACCATCAACCTTATCCCCGTGTAGCTCCTGCACAGGAAGTAAACGGCGGAAAGCCTTTGACGCTAGCAGTTTTCTCGTGTTCACAATACCAAGCAGGTATGGTCCTGTTAATAGTTGGCAAGCGAATTGGAAATATTGATGTGTCTTCAGGCTGGTTCAATGCATACGGATATGCCGCACAGAACACCTCACCCGACCTCTTCGTTCATTTGGGTGACTATGTGAATATATGCTATGTCCGTTAGAGTGAGAGCGCTGATCCAGTTCCAGATTTATGAGTCCTTGGGAAACGGGTACGAGTCTAACTACTCAGTTATCCCCACCTCCAAAAACTGAAACATATCTCAGCGCAAAAATCGGACGTCAAACACTTGGCAGAGAACTCGCCACAATCCGGGATTACCGACAACGCCTGAACCAATATCGTACGGATGCAAGTTTGGTCATTGCACATCAATCTGGTCCGTGGATCACGGTCTGGTGCGTCTTCCCATTCCTTTGTTAATTATACCAACTTCACGGCTAATAATGAGCTTGCAGGGTAAGAAAGTTCCAAACTACACATCCTTATCTGCTGACTTTTCACTTCTGTATTGATAGGACGACCACGAGGTTGGTTTTTTCTTTTGATGCTTACGGGCGATCTTTTCACAAGGTCTCTTTAGGTTGCAGATAACTCCTGGAAAGCAGGAACAGCAGACTCCAACGACACTGCTGCCGGGTGCTCATTCTCCCCTTCTGGAGCTTGTTTCACAGATCGGAAGCTCGCTGCTGTTCGGGCTTATCACGAATGGATGCCCATTCGACAAGTCGACCCAGACGACCAGCTCCGGATCTGGAGGAATTTCCAAATCGGAAAGCTCATTGACCTCACGATGCTTGACACCCGTTGAGTCGTTTTTGCCATTTTCCTCTCTTTCGTTGCTCAACCACCGCATAGGGAACTACGACCGTGATTTGACAGACGTATGTGATATCGAACTTCCGTAAAATGCCCACTGCTCAATGCGCGTTTTAGGTTTATTACAACACAGGTACGCATGCTCGTTATGGTTCTATATACTAAACCGGAGTTTATCTACCACTCAGAGTGTGAGTTTGGGCCGAGTTTTGTTGCAATTTCTTCTAATTGCCGTAACAGTCGTGAATACCATCGCTGCTTTCAACAACCGTTCTCTCATGGGTGCACGCCAAGAACAGTGTAAGGATGGAATTTCTACTCATGTTCTCGCCTGACTTTACTCAATTTCAGGGTTGTACAATACATTATCTGAATCCAAAAGCCGCGGGGCTACCTGGCGTATCATCGGGTAAGAGTTCTTTCAGGAACAAATGGGAGAAATAACGACAAGGGATACTTCAGTCAACAAGTCATATTCACTCAACTTGATCAGGATGGCCAATGTGAGTGAACTGAAGCAATGGCCCCATAACTTTACATTGACACCCTCCTCTAGTTAATTTGGTAATTGATTCCTTCTTCCGTCAACAATAGATTTACCCCTATTTCTCTTCGTAAGGATGCCTGGGATGGATATCGTGCCAACCGCGCACGGGTCCTTGAACACTTATATGGTAACAACATCACCAACACTGTCATTCTCGCGGGTGACAGTCATGCGAACTGGGTATCTGATCTCGCGCGTAAGTTGTCATTCCCTCCTAGCCTCAGCCGAACTAAAGATTTTGTTCTCAGGACCCAACGACACCACAACGTGAGTTGAACCGACGCACCGATTTGAGATGTCAGAAGCTCATAGCGGCCTAGATATAACCCTACTACCGGAGTAGGTGCAATCGGTGTCGAATTTGCAGGAACCGCTGTGACGTCTGGTTCTTCGTTCGGAAGCGGGATTCAACCTGCAGCAGCAGACGTCATATCCAAGAGATACATCAACGCTAACCCCGACTTGCAATGGAGTGAAGGCTCATATCGCGGATTCTTCACGCTAACAGTTGGTCCGAATGCGCTAAACGCGACATATTACGCGATGCGTAACACCAGTAAGCAGCATGCTGACAGGAGCTCCTCCATAATGACCGATTTTATAGGCTTTGCGAACATTGATGGCTTCGCAAGCTCTCAATTCGTTGTAAAGGCAGGAGAAAACAGACTCTCTCGACCTGTGGCTGGCGGGAAAGTCCTTGCTGGAGTCCTGAAGTCCACGGTTAACGCGACAAACACGACAACCTCCCCCTAAATAAATACTTGTATAATTATAAATTTTACTGTAAACGAATTCTATCTACTGTAAATCCATTAAATAACTTGGCACGGTGTGTCCCAAGTACAATGACTTCTGCGCGGAGTCAATTCAAAACCCGAACACTGGACCATCTTTGTCACTGGTCTAAATTGATCGGAACTTGTCGCGTTCGAATGTATCTCCACAAGAAAGAGAGAGCGAAAAGAACTAGATTGAATGCGCGGAAACATATAATACAGTACACTTCAAGTCTAAGATGCGCTACGGTACAGGATGAGATTATGCTGAGCCATGTAAGTCCAGTCAAACATGCGATGAAGAAGGATGAAACACGAGACAATCAACCCCTTTAGTCGACTTCCTCGACGCTAGGCCCGTCTTCGCCGCCAGCACCCGGGAAGCCGCCTGGTGCACCACCCGGACCACCTGGACCGCCAGGGAAACCGTCAGGGGCGCCACCAGCGGCGCCGTACAATCGTTGCATAATAGGGCTATCGATATTGTTAGCGGCTAGTTGAGAACGTTTTTGAACAAATATTCACTTAGCAACAGCCTCGAGTTCCTTTTGCTTCTCTTCGTACTCGGTCTTGGATGCCTCTTGGGCGCCATCAAGCCATGAAATGGTTTCGTTGACAGCAGCTTCGAGCTTCGACTTGTCCGAACTATCGAACTTGTCTTTCAATTTGTCGTCCTGTAGCGAGTTTCGCAGGTTGTAAGCGTACGACTCGAGACCATTCTTAGCGGTGATACGAGAAGTAGCTTCGTCATCCTCGGCTACAAGAAGAATGAGTGACTGCGTCATCAAAAGAAACGCTCAAAGCACCTACCTTTGTACTTCTCTGCTTCCTGAACCATGCGTTCAATTTCCTCCTTTGACAGCCGGCCCTTGTCGTTTGTAATGGTGATGCGATTTGATTTACCGGTGGTCTTGTCGGAAGCGGAGACATTGAGGATGCCGTTGGCGTCGATATCGAAGGTGACTTCGACTTGAGGAACACCACGAGGCGCAGGTGGGATACCGGATAGCTCGAACTTTCCGAGCAAGTTGTTGTCCTTGGTGCGGGCACGTTCACCCTCGTAGACTTGAATAAGCACACCAGGCTGGTTGTCGGAGTACGTCGAGAAGATCTCGGATTTCTTCGTTGGGACAGTGGTATTACGCTTGATAAGGGCGGTCATGACACCACCTGCGGTTTCAATACTGCAAAGATTATCGGTTACTGTAAAAAAAAAGGCAGCGAGTGGGGAAAACAGGCTTACCCAAGAGACAGGGGTGAGACATCGAGGAGGAGAAGATCCTGGGTCTTTTCTGACGTATCTCCAGAGAGGATAGCAGCTTGGACGGCGGCACCGTAGGCAACAGCCTCGTCGGGGTTGATGCTCTTGTTGGGTTCCTTTCCGTTGAAGAAATCAGAGACGAGCTTGACGATACGAGGGATACGAGTGGATCCTCCGACCAAGACGATTTCGTGGACATTGGATTTGTCGATCTTAGAGTCCCGGAGAACCTTCTCAACGGGTTCGAGGGTTCCTCGGAAGAGGTCCTGGCAGAGTTCTTCGAAACGAGCACGAGTGAGTGCGGTGTAGAAATCGATACCCTCGTAGAGAGAGTCAATTTCGATGGAGGTTTGGGCGGCAGACGACAATGTTCGCTTAGCACGTTCGCAAGCAGTGCGTAGACGACGAACGGCACGAGGGTTACCAGAGAGATCTAGGCGAGATGTGAGTAAACATACACGAACTCGAAAGTATTAGTGCATACCCTTCTTGTGCTTGCGCTTGAACTCCTGGATGAAGTGGTTGACGAGTCGGTTATCAAAGTCCTCACCACCAAGGTGAGTATCACCGGCAGTGGCCTTGACTTCGAAGATACCCTCTTCAATAGTCAAGAGCGAAACATCGAAAGTTCCTCCCCCAAGATCGAAGATGAGGACGTTGCGCTCGCCAGAAACCTTCTTGTCGAGACCGTAGGCGATGGCAGCTGCGGTGGGCTCGTTGATGATACGCAACACGTTGAGACCCGAGATGGTACCAGCATCTTTTGTCGCTTGACGTTGAGAGTCGTTGAAGTACGTTGAAGTAAGCCAGGACAGTGACAATGGCGTTGGCGATAGATGTGCCGAGGTAAGACTCAGCAGTCTCTCGCATCTTGCTCAGAACCATGGATGAGATTTCCTCCGGAGACTGTGACGACCAGTCAGTATCGACGCGACAACGATTGGGCAACAACTTACGAATTCCTTTTGTTCACCCTTGTACTCGACGCGAATATAGGGCTTACTGCCTTTGTCAAAGACGGTGAAGGGGAAGTGCTTAAGATCGGATTGCACTTCAGCATCTGCGAATTTGCGACCGATGAGACGCTTGGCGTCGAAAACACTGCAAAGGTGTCAGATATTTATCTAGCGGGAAGATACGATAGATACGCACGTGTTATGGGGGTTCATGGCGACTTGGTTCTTAGCAGCGTCGCCGATGAGACGCTCATTATCGGAGAAGGAGACGTATGAGGGAGTTGTCCGATTTCCCTGATCATTGGCGATGATTTCAACTCGGTCATTTTGCCAGACACCGACACATCTAGGGTGATGATGAGATACTAAAGGCGCGTAAAGCTTGGACGTAACTCACGAATAGGTGGTGCCAAGGTCGATACCGATAGCTTTTGAAGAGGACATGATAATCTAAGATGAGACTGATGAAGTATGGCCTTGTCAGCGGTTAGCGCGTCGAGGAGAAGGGGACGCGTACGTTGAAGGAGAGGTTTGAGGTGTTGAAAAACAAGGTTGTTGAACAGCCCGATTTTTGGAGGACTTCGTCTTATAGCCGGCCTTTGGAATAAACGAGAACGTCTTCGAACTCTCTGGAACCTTTATCAATCACGTGCGTGGCGTCATCCACCATATGACTAATCCAAGGATTGCCTTTTTCGTCCGCGAGTTGGATCGAGAAAATGCTATGCCCATCGATATAGCCACGTGCGGGTTGCCACTGAACCTGGCGATCAAGTTCAAATACAGCAGGGTGGGCCTACTGTAATACCTGGCAAACCCTTGTGGCCCGGTGTGCCGCATATGGCAGGTCTACGAGAATGTGGTCGTGCGCGCTTATGTGCAAAGGATGATAGCTACTCGTTCCGAGTCAAGCTTCCAGGTCGAGCAGAACTGATCACACTTGTCACTGTCGCATCGGTTTGCTAGATCTCAGCTTACAGTCGAAAGAATTTAAAAACTGCCAATCCATTCTGCAACAGAAACTAACAATTACATCCAGAGGTTGAGAACGGGACAAAGGCACGAATATTAGAATAGAACGTGAACCACAGACAATTGTCCCAAATCATCATGTAGGCTACAGCTTGCCCGCAAGGATGCACCGACCTCATGACTATCTGGGTGCGGTGCGACACCATCAGGAGAAAACAGATCAAGACATCTCGTGTTGTTTATAATGAGCGTTGGGGCCCCCTGGTTCGTCTAAACTGCGATGCGCTTGCAAGTCGCGCAACACAGAGGGATCCACTTGAGGATCGTCCGACCATCAGACTGGAGAAGGGCTCGAGTTTTTAAAACTGACCTGGGAGCACGCTCTTTCTGCGTGAATGAAGGCCTCCTGGTGAATGTTCCGAAGAGCCGATATCAGGAATAGGCCTCTGGTGGGACTGTTATTAAGTCGAAGAGTACAGCAAAGAAGAGAATTCACGCACATCCAGACCTGGATCTGCCATCGGTACACGCTCGATACCGTGTTCATCGAGGTCTGCTGTGACATCATCGATGGTAGTTGCGTTCAGCTCCATGGAAAGGTCCAAGACATCAGAATCGTCAATCGGCATTGGCGGTGGTGGCGATCGATGCACTGGGTCATAACCTTGAGGCAATTTGCCATTGTGTGCATTTTCTACAGCCCGCTCCTCGAGCCTTTGCCACGCATGAAAGCGGTCTACGGCATGTTGCTGTTCGCTTTATGTGAGGGAAAGGAATTAGATCAATGCATACCTGTGAGTTCAACGACTTACTGGACCTGCTGCTCTTTGTACTGACGAAGGGACTCGTCAAAAAGCTCTGGATTTATTTCCATGAATAGCTTCAGGGCGTTGTATACCATTCCGTGGATGGTCCTACATTACCGATGTTAAGGAGCAGCATGGAATAAACGAAATGAAGGCCAACCGATTCCAATGAGACTTTGAGTTCTTATACAGAGCCGGGAATACAATCGGCAGGATGATCGCGAGGTTATCGCTCATGAGGTTGACGACATACTCGTTGTTCCAGTACAACAAAGCACGCTCCGCGACTTGGAAGTGCTGGCTGTTGATGCAACGCGCGAGCTGGTGGAAGAGCGCGACTTGAATCTTTTGGAACTCCATTGGGTCTGTAACATCCAAAACTTCTTCAACCTCGTTCAAGAACATGACTTCCTTTGGCGAGTTGACCTTGGGCCAAAATCTAAGAAGGCCCAGCATCACCTCCTCCGCCAGCGCAGGGTCCTTTTCTAAGAATTGCACAACGCAGTATGCCAGTTGGGGATGGTATAGCGAGAGGCTCTTTACTTTGTGGAGTGGAATGAGAACCCGAGTCAAGAAAATCTTGTGCTCTTCCTTGAGAGGAAGTGCAAACCCATTAATGATAGAGCCAAGAATTTCAAGCAGCTCGGCGATACCGTTGTGGCGTTCCGTTTCATATACAAACTGGAAAAAGACGTTATTGATTGATCGGCGGATGAAGGCACGAAGGTTGAGGAATTTTCCATAGATTCGGTGAAGTGTGGTCTTGAGGAAATCGCGTTCTCGTGGATCCTCTGAATCAAACAATTCAAGGAGGTTGAGGACGAAGGGTTGATCGATATAACGTTTGGCCAGATTAGTGTTGAAGTCGGCCGACTCCACAAAGCGGAGGAAGAACTCGTAGACAATCTGCAGGTGAGGCCAAGCGAGCTCCAGCACAGGTTCGTCCTCTTCTGGGTCGAATGCATCACCGGTGGGATTCACAGGTGGGGGTATGGAACGGAAGAGGTTCTGCGCGAACTGTGTGCGTGGTTAGCGATGACATCTCGGTGGAATGCAGTCATTCACACCATATGAACGACCTCGGGGTATATGTTTTCAGTAATGACGTTACGTTGGGTTGTAATGTATTCCAGCATTTCGTGCAAGGTTTGTGCCTTGATTTGTTTTCCTTTCAGATCGATGCTCGCGTCGTTGAAGTCAAACAAGACGCGGCACTGATGCAACTTTTTAATGAATAATTGGGGCCGCTCGCTCGGAGGTGTTTCTGTACGGTTTTTGTTTGATGAATGAGGAAGGCCAACGGTTGAAAAGTGAAACGAACCAGAAAATGGTGGCAGACGCTCTATCTCTACTTTCTCGGTGACGATAAACCGGCTGCTGCGTTGCTTACGAGGAGGCTTTCCAACCATCGGGATGGTATCCTTTGGAGCAGCCCTGAGGCGGTTGAGCGTAGTGGCGCGAGGAGGGGTTGTATTCCCAAGTTCCGAGGGGGGAGAAATACGCTCAGAATATTGTGCGCCACGATGGACCGGGTCTGTGGGAGGGTCTGAACTAACAACGACGATTGGAGGTGCAGGAGATCCATTATCGCCAAGTGATCTGCGATCTGAGGCAGTGGATGTTACGGAGGCAGGTGACTGGGACCTGCTGGAGGACTGGCTCTGGAGGGCGTTGGTGTGACTTAAACTGGGAGCAGGGGTTGGTACGGTTTGGACTGGGTTTGGCAACGGTTTTGCGGTATTCGGCGGGGGAGGCGGGGCGGCAGCAGCAGTGCCGTTGCTCACTACGGGTTCTTCTCGTGATTTGGAGCTTTTCCCCCTTAGCTGAAGAGTGAGGTGAGCGGGAAGCGCGGGCCAATGGAAGAGAAAAAAGACAGACGAGGGTTTTCCTGATGCCCTTCATGTTCATGACGAAACGATTCAGGAGGGCCGGAGCGTGGTTAGGGAGGCAGGCTAGTTAGACGGCAGGCAAGGTCGAACACACTTCTTGGTCCTCGTTAGAATCGATGAACATAGAGCCGTCACGGCCCAGCGTGATCACCGGTCACGATGGCTGCCCTCCAGAGTCAGGGCGGGCTCAAGTCTTCTGCCGTGCGTGTCCTCCGCCTGGAGGCGCTCAACGGCCGAGCAATGCCTGTTCACAGATATTATTGTCAAGGCCTGCTAAAATGTTTGCCGTTTGTGCTGCAGCGCCCACGCTGGTCCTCACGATACACACTGAGATTGAAATGATGCGTTGCCACGACCGCACGGGGTCACGCGGACCCATATAGGGAACCTTGGGAAGCCTGCATAACTTGACCACCTCCTCCCACCATGGCTGGTACGTACCCTCCCCCTGACATTGGCCATGCCTCATTTACCAAAAATTTACAGCGATATATGCCGTCTATACCTCTCCCAACCACCCACCCATCGCCAATCACCTCCCCACTCTCATCGTTACCCCCCATGGTAAGCTCCGGTCTGCTTTCGCGTTCACACCGCACCTAAAGCTCGTTCTTCAGGCCAACCCACCAACATCTTATACTCCTATGTTCATACCAATTTCGTGAGCATACACCCAGCCTCGAAACTCTCAAACCACTCATCTGCACACATCCCAGAATTCCGAGAACTATCTTTTGACTCCTTCTCCTCAAGGCGACCTCTGTGTCGCAAAGCTCTTCCCTCCTCGGAAGGAAGGCGGTAAATCGTCCGTCTCTGATCCGGGCCACTCGTCATCGCCTTCTGCTCGCGTCGTCCGATGCGAAGCTTCCCGTAATCTTAAATGGACTATCGCAAATGCCGGCGTGATATCTCCAATATATAAACTTTCTCTCCCTTCTCCAGATTCTCCAGATCTTCCCTTGTTCCAGGTGTCCAAACCAAATCCGAACGCCGCATTCTGGAGCATGTTTTATTTTGCCTATGCTGGCCATAACATTCCACCAAAGCGTATCGAATTCGGCAAGATACAGAAGAACCCACCAGGACCTAACGGTGGAGGAACCAGGATCAGCATCACTGGGAAAACTCCCGAAGAAAAAGCTGTGTGGCAGACCCTCGGGGAGGGTAATGAGGATTGCGTGGAATGGGTTGTATTGTGCGCTGCTTTGAACCTCCTCGAGTACGTCGTAGTGTCTTGCTCGTTGCTCAGGATTGATTCAACTCGTTCTATTGCTCTAGCGATGAAATCATGAAGGCCGCTGAGAAGAACGGTCCACCTCCTGCCCCAACCCCTGTTTCTCTTCGTGATCCAGGTCCAGGCGGTCCAGCACCTGGTGGTCGACCAGGACCAGGACCTGCTCCTCAACAACGTCCGCCACCACCACAGCATTCTCAGTCAATTCCTGCGCCCAATGGACGACCTCCTCCAAACCCACAAGCCATGCGCAACTTCCCGCCGCCTGGACCTGCCCCCCCAAATGCAGGTCCAGGTATGCCTGGATATGGCCCTGGTCCAGGACAGCGTCCGCCACCACCTCAGCAACAAATGCGTCCTGGTCCCGGAATGGGCCCTCCACCAGGTCAAATGCCTCCTGGTAACTATGGAGCTCGGCCACCCCAGATGCAAGGTCAGCCCCCCATGCAGCAGCAACCACCTCCGGGGCAGATTCGACGGTTCTGATATCACGGAATGAATACCAAGGTCACTTTGTATTTTATCACCCCTTCTCACTTTCTGGTCCTCCCTTACGATGCCAAGTTTCGGCATCAGACAGTCGGTATATCCCCCTTTTTTCAATTCATTGTATGAACTTTCATATTTTTCATAACTCGGTATACTATGTAGCTGGTGTGAGTGTTTAGTTTTTGATGAGCCCTTCTAGTGCGTCCATCGAATATGCTAGAAAAGGAGGACGATGAGGAACTATCAAAGGTGGTTCTGATCTTCACTTACACTTTGGACGCTCGATGGGGAGACCCAGGGCTTTGTGTATATTAGTCGGAGAATTGTGAATTCAAAGATAGTTGCACGTACCGCGTGCCCATACCAACTGCGTAACAGCTCCCAAGGCTAGTTGATGATGTTAGAATGCGTTTTGGAGCGTGTGTCATGTCATTACCTCTGGAGACACCAAAGATCACGGTGTAATACTAAAGAATGGTCACTATCTTGAAAGTATGAACTTTGTCGACGGAAATACCTTGAATTCCGTCAAACCATAGTGATAAAGGACGCAACCTGATGTTGCGTCGACATTGGGGTATGGATTCTTAGTCTACATCGGAAAATCGTTAGTAGACAAACCACAATCAGGATATGACCCATACCTTGCCATGTTCCTTCAAGACATCAGGAGCCACTTCGAATGTCTGCGTGTTTCCTTGTTAATTCGCCACCACTGAGCCATTCAAACAACTGACCTTGTTAACCAATTGAATGATCGAGCTTTGTTTGAGTTCAGGAATGCTTTGGCAGAATTCTTGAAGTGCGATGAATCGAGGGTCAGGCTTCCTCAAAACACCATGGCCATAACTGAAAAAAGGAGGTTACAACGACCTAAGTTCTTAGACGGATATTGGCGTACCCAGGGACAACTTGACCACCCTTCAACGTTCTCCAGAGGTATGCTTTGATGTCATCGTGTGATACGTTCGTGCCAATCTCTTCTTGCATAGCGAGTTGCCAACGAAGAACTTCTTGGTTTGCCAATCTTGTAGGCTTATTAACTTGGTGAGCACGAAGGCCTTACAAAAGCTTACCCGTGAAGAGGACCTGCCAATGCATAAAGAGCGGCAGAATACGAGAGGTATGGGTCGGAGAGGGTAGAACCAACGAGGTCTGAGAAGCCGAGAGATCAGTTTAGTTTCTTGATACAGAAACTAGCCATACGGGATGTGTGTGCAGAAGCATTGCCTCCTTCGTGGTCTCCGTGCAGAGCAATGTACAATCGCAAGTACTCGGTCAAAGTCTGATTGTTACCAAAGCCGAGCAAGTTCGAGTAGTTGCCTATGGTCAATTAAGAAAGGGCAAAAAGGGTGGTGGGAATATCGAGTTCCATACCAACGAGGTCGAGATTCTTGTCAATTGGTGCCAAGTCAGTACCAGGCTTATAAACGTTGCGGTAAATGCGAGCAGCGAGAGCAGGCAATTTAGCAACGAGGTCGATACAGTCCTCGAGGGTATATGTCCAGTATTCCGATTTCTTCATACCCTTCTCATAGGCAGCTTGGAATTTGCTATCACGGTTCAACGCAGCAACGCCGATTCCGAGCTGGGTCATGGGGTGAAGGTTGGCAGGGAGGCTTCTTACTGTGAGCAAAGGTAACGGAAGGGTGTCAAACGCAATACCTATCCAGGAGCTCTTCAACGAATGCAGGGAGGTCCCCCTTTTCAGCCAATTCGCGCGAAAGTTCGCGGGACTGTTCGACGGTTGGCACCTGGCCAGTCATCAAGAGCCAAAGCATACTCTCGGCAGTCATTTCCTTGCCTCCAGGGGCTGAAGGAAGGACCTTTTGGCAGTCGGGTATACTCAAGCCATGGAATCGAATGCCCTGTCAACAGTTAGATAGAATTTAGATATAGAATTGAACAAACCTCGTTCGGGTCGAGGACGGAAGCCTCCCAGAGCATGGCCTTGAGGCCACGCATACCTCCTAGGATATGCTCGACCTAGACTCGTTGTAATACGGCACAGGAACGCGAAATAGGGCGAGGTACCTTCACTTCTCCAACGACAGCTTGACTATGCTCGAGTTTCTACATGCGACGCGTGAGCGTGACATTGAGCGTAACATAAGCGCGACCCACTAATTTCTTGAGTTGTTCTTGCTTTCGGGGAATGACTTCCTTCAGGGTCTCCCGTAAACTCTGTCAATGGTGTCAGAACTTGGCAACTTGATACGTGGTCAATGACACGAGGTACCTGGGTGGAAGCAAGCCTCCTCGAAGAAGGCAACTGTTTCGAGAGAAGACGAGAGCAGCGAGCTGGTGTGAGCATTGCTGAAAAGCTGGCCATGATGGTGGAAAGTGGAATCAAACTTCCTTGCACAGTTAAGCGATCCGGAACTTCTCGACTTCTCAGGCTCGTTTTGTACGTGCCAGGCAAGGGTCGGATCCGGCTGTTTACCGCACTGGGCTGTAGCCAAACAATTACATACGCCCACGCTAAATCGCCAGCACATCTCGTATTGGCACACGTAGACACTTCCGTTCCTTGACCTCCTTCACTCGCTCGCCATGGCCTCTGTCCTCGTCCCGGTGGCGTATATCCTCATTGTATTTGGCGGTCTCTTTGTGTTCAGTTATTTCTATCGCAAACGCGCTGCATGTGAGTCTCCGTCGCTCGTGAATGTTGATTGCAACACGCTAAACGCACGCACCACTTCATAGCGCGCGTATATGGACCCTACTTTCCAACACATGCAGAGAGAAACACATATGTTACACTCCTGCAAAAGTCTAATCCTCCTGCATCTGATGCACTTCTAAAGTCCGCGTTAGTGCGGCGCGCCATGGCCGATGTCCAGCGAGTACTCCGAATCCGCGAAGACAAACCTGCTCTGCAAAACCTCTTACAAAAGGGTGCTATAGGCGATGACCTATGGAACAGCCTTCTCAATGCTGAAAAGGAACTCGAGGCTGAGATCATGGAAGTTGTTGCCGAAGCCAATTCGTTTGTTGAAGGCTGGGGACAGGTCATTTTCCCCACTGCCAACGAAATGATCGCAAATGAGAAGATGCGCACCATATTTGAACGGACACCGGAACTGAGGGCAGAACTCGGTAAGCCTTTCGCCACCTTCTTGTCTGTCGAATATAACCCTTTCCCAGAGTTGAGATATGGCGTCAAAGCTCAGAGTCAGGCCTCCATGGTACCAGTACAACTCATCCCCGCGTCCCAGGCCCCCCAGCGTTCGCAGACACCGCAGACACCTCAAACACCTAATAAACAAAACGGTCTGAAACCCCCCGCACCAGCAAGCATAGCCTCGAGCGACGGGGAAGGTTCAGTGACCAATTCGCCTCGGTCGTCGAAATCTGTATGACGCCTATCTACATCTTATTAGCATTGTGCGACTAATCTGCCTGGATAGAAATCGAAAAAGCGAAAGTAATTGCCAGGGTCAGCGCCTTTGTAGCTTTTGTTCCTTTGCATACCCCTGGAGGTTCAATTGCCATTCGTTAATTCAGCAATACATGCCTAGACCTCGACGAGCGTGAACGTAAGAGTTTTCTTGGTGCTTAGGCCCCGACATTAAGAGAAGCTTGTGAATGTCTGATAATTTGTAGGTGATACATCTGTACCGGACATGCTCGGATGGCAAGGAAAAGAATACAGAATGATGACAGAGAAGAGAGAAAGGAATGCACAAATAGTTCGTAAAAATTAACCCCTGATGACAATAGCCTTTTGTCCTCGACTTGACCTATCAACATGGTCAAGACCTAGGACATCCTCGGGTGCAAACTGATGCTCGTAAATTGTGTCGTCTATCGTACCATAGTCAATACAACGAAAACTAGTTTCACGGAAGTTTAGCTCACCGTCCTCGATATATGACGGTTGCTTGAACGTCGAGACTTGGATCAACGCAAATCGGAACTTCGCTATATCCTTATCAGAGGCACCTATCCGTGCTTGTAGTCGTTTCTTCGTATCCGCGAATTTCTCGCCCTGTAAAACATGAGGTTATAAACCAACTTTTGCGAGTATCACACATACCCGCTTCACAACGAATTTGAAGGGGATCCCGTGTGTTCGCGAAAGCTCCTTTGAGAAATGGAAGACTCCAATAACTTTATCAGACTCGTCCGCCTCCAACTCTTCCCGAGGTAATTCCTACAACCGATGAGAGGTGCATCGAGGCGAGCGTGAAATCTCAACATACTTCAGCATACAGATCAACAGGGTCTGGGATGTTGCCAATCATCTCGGAACCAGTAAACTCCTTTTGAGACTTCCCGTCCTTTGTGATCTCGAAAATACGAATCTTGCCTGTACCAGTCGGTGCTAGTGTAACCTTCTTGGCCAAATGGTCGGCCAGGTCGTGAACCATGCTGGTCTTGGGCAGGAGGAAAGGAATTGTGGTCTCTTCTTTGTTGTGGATTCCGGTCCAGACGACTTTACCACTTCGCTTTGTTTCCAGCTCCACTATGCTTACATCGAGCTTCTCGTATAGGATCACGGTCGTTGTCGGACTGATGTAACTGGGACTCATAATCTCCTGTATGCTTTGGTTCAACGACCGCTTGAGAACGGCCTTGGGTTGACCGTTGGCAGCGTGCGTAGTGGTAAAGCGCAGCTTTATTGGGTCGTGCCCAAGACGTTCACCGACTTTGAGCGACATCTATGCGAAAGGTTACTCATGTAGCCACCTCAATGAGCAGGAACTTACTGTGTCGTAGTTTTGCTTTTTGCTGAATACGAGTTTGAATTCGGGGTGCTCTGCATCCGGCTCCTCGTTCTTCGGTCGGAAGATAATCAAGACTCGGTTCTGCAAGAAGTCGTAGAACGATGCTGGATTAGAGTACAACCCCTGGCTTTCTAGATCATGGCTCCTATGAGAGACGGTCAGTGGGAACCAAAACAGAGGTATCGTACCCACTCTTTGTCAGGTAATTCGACCTGGAAGCAGATGACGTCGCCATCCTGGATCTCACTTTGCCCAAAAGTCAATTTGGGTTTCATGAGTTCAATCATCCCAGGTTTAATTTCCTAAGATGAAGTGGGTATGGTGATTACGGTTGGTAAGAACGAGTTCGTTTACCTCATATAGTTTCAACGGTGTGCCGGGTGCCCAACGCATCCGTTCATTGATCATGGGTAGCAGATCCGATACCTTGTGGTTTCTAAGCATATGAACTTTGCCGACTCCAAGAAGAGTTTGCTTCGAGGTGTCGAAGTGCTTGAGGAAAATCATGATCGACTGGGCTGGGGGTTCGGTCTACGGGAAGCATTAGTTGAATGAGGGTGACGCCCTGCTATGAAAAACTGACTCTAGAGGGGTCCGGCATGATGTCCAAATATAGGCGAAGGTCATTTTGCCTGGCAGCCATGTTGTTTCGAATTACCTCGACAGCTGTCCAAAAACGGATCAGGGCACCTTCACACATGAAAGCCAATCGGACTTACTTAATGTTGGCTCGTTCTCCGGGATGTGTGTATCGGGTCGAACGGTCTTATTTTGCCGATTGACCAGGACCCAGAGTCGTATTTGGTTCTCTGGATATTTGAAATGCTGCGCTACGCGACTCTTAAATGTGCTGTAAGACTCGGTTTTGAGGACACGGAATGTTGGGAGATCTGACGGTGGCCAGTTTTTTTCGTCAAAGGTTGCAAGGTCGAAGCCTTCGTGCCGCGAGAACGTATCGTCGGTTATAACCTTTGACATAATTAGTATTTAGATACAAAACTGAAGTGCAGCGCACATACCTTCGCCGTAAGGAACAGATGTTGTTCTTCTCGTTCTCGCTTCTTCGCCTCCATTTGAAGTCGCTCTTCGTCTAACCTGCGTTCTAAGGACCAAGTTAATATCAGTCAACAGAGATCGAAGACTTTGCCATACGTACTCAAGTGGGCCGGAGTATCCTCCTCCGTAAAGGGAGCCAGTATGTCGTCCATGGCGCATTCACGTATGTAAACCAGCATGTATGCATTCGTGAAGCGCTTCATTGCACGAACTTGATTGCGTTGTAGCATGGGTGGGAGTGGATGTAGGGGTTCACCACCGTAGTTCTCTTCCAAGACCTCTTTGTCTGTAACTGGTGTAACGCGGTCGTCGTCGAATTTGAGCCACCGTGTTTCTCGATCCGGTTTAATAAGTGCGAAGTAGTGCCCGCCGTGCAAATCACCAGAATGGACCAAGACACCATGCAGTTTGTAGACCCAGGGCTGCGCTCGGTCTGCAGCAGGGTCTAAGAATTCATCGAGATCAATTTCGAAGGGGAACTCGTGGCGATCATTGATTTTGACCATTGCATCGCGCTGCATGTCATACTCGAAACGTTTGAGTTGGAGGTGAAGCACTGGAGGGAATGACATGAAGACGATTCCTTTCTTTGCGTCCTGTAAGCCAAGCCCTTCAGCTTGGTACTTGTTTTCTCCATCGAGCATTTCTACGGCGACATAGTCCTTGAATGATTCGTACAGATTCTTCATTCCCTTCACATTTAATTGAATATCTGGTGACTTGTTAGTCGTGGCATACAACAGACTTCATCACTTACCATTGAAATCTTCGATTCTAGAGGATTCGTAATCCACACCAACACATTTGATATAACTCTTCATTTTTCCGACAAAGAGCTTTTGAATCGTGCCTTCAGCCTTGGTCCCCTTTTAAAGGAGTTAGTCAAAATATCAAGAGGGGCGGAATCAAACTTGCCTTCATCTTAGACTCGAGCGTGTCTTGAAGAACGCGATTAAACTCTTGGACATCGTGTTGCAAAAAGGAGTCCAGGGATTTCCAGCCGAATGATTTGGTCAACTCGGTAGTCCCTGCGACCAATGAGAAATCGGAAAGTGACTGATGTTGGGTTGTACTCACCAACAGGCTGGTCAGATGTTTGCAAGTGATAGAAAACACGTTGGAGTGCAAGAGCCACGCTCTCTGTGGGGTGGTCGTCCTCTGTAGGGATTTGATACACAGCCTGCAGAGATAAGATACACGGGAATCAATGTTGAACAAAAAACTGACCTTTCGGAAATACGGGGTACAAAATAAAGACTGGAGAAGAGAATTCATGTAACATGTTGCACCTTGATTCTTGAGACCAACGGATCCTGTTTCCTTCTTCGAGTCGTAACTAAAGGGGGATGAGATACATGTGAGATGAAGTAGGGGTGTACACACTTTACAAAATTATGCCATAGGACCCCCGTTGGATCTTCCAATACCCTAACAAAAACAGTAACTTCTGCAGCGTCGTCTTCTATTGTTGGGCGCGAGTGCCCTTCCTGTACCGAAGTCAATTTCCGGAGCTCGCAGAAGCGAGTAAAACCCCAGTCGCACTCCTCTGCGATAAATCGATGATGGGCGTCTAGTGATAAGGCAGTGGAACAACAGTGAAAAAACGACAAAGCAATACAGAAATGCTTGAAACATACGGCTGACGGTGTAGATAGTGGGATCGTTGGGGTTCGAGATCACGAGGGCGAATTGAGCGCAAGCGTGCCAACCCTCGGGCGACTTCTTTGGCTCAGCATAATCAAGATAGACGGAGACAGTGTCATTTGGAGGGGCGTTAGAGTTCCCAAAGGGGAAGAGGAGAATGCGCCTTAACATCCGAGTCGATTAAGGCTCTCGTGGAACGAAGGGATTATCGCACTCACCATTTGTGACCGCCACAATCAAATTCAGGACCAGTAAGTTTCTTTTCCAGCTTTTTCCAGTTGGATAATCGCCATGTAAACACAGTGAACTCTCGAACATCGTGACCCAAGTCCGGAAGATGCTTGGCCGCGAAAGCGTCGTCTGGAGATGTAATGACGCCACCATGGAATCAGGGATAAAATAGAAACTTACGATCTCTGACAGATACAACTTCATCCACCTCCATTGGAGGCGCGCCGTTCTGTCGCTCGTCTAGGACGTCCATATTGTCGGTCTAGATTAAATAGGTGTCATGTGTGAATAGGAAATTCATAGAAGATGTGATGGGGCTGACCATGATGTTAGTCTACAAAAGGTCGCGACCAGGGAAGAGGACCAGCTCGTAGATAAACAAGGGGACGTCGCGGCAAACGAAGAGCTAATTCAGTGGAGGGCTTACGCACAGCTTGATAATGTCTGCGGTCAGCCTGACCAAGGAGTCAGCTCGCCACTGCCGGCACTAGCCGAGGCGGCAACTCCCGCCGATTGAAAGTTTGCGCATCGAGCTGCTGGCCATCACAGTGACGCTCTCTTGAAGCCCACCGCGACACCGAACTCTGCACAAGTTTTCTCCATTCTGTCCGATGCCGCTCGCATCCGCGTAATCGTCTCTTATCGCCACACGATCCTTAAATTGTCTTGACAGAGAGTTGTCGCTCTATCAGCCTTGTCGCTGTTTCACTGTCATGTAATGAGTCAAAATCGTGTAAAAATGAAGCTGTGGTAGGGTTGTTGGCTCTCCTCGTTCTGTGGGGAGTCGACATACGCCCTCGTATGCAGATGACTGCCGTTGGCGCTTTTCTGGTTAAAAATACTAGTCAGGGAAATTGCGTATTTCTTGGCAGATATACATTCATACAGTAGCATTTGGATGTAATTATTACAGAATATTCAGCACTCTTGTGATGGCTTTTCCATCAAGTTCGGACCCGAGGACTGTTGTATACGCCTCATGCTGATCCATGCCAATTTGTCGCCTCTTTGCCTTGTCCGTCTTCCTAATCCGACCTCTCCACTTGTTTGCAGTTGCCAAACTTTCCGCCACCCTCAACTTCTCCCCCTCTGGTTGAATGAGGAGTTTCTTCCAGCGCCTCACCGACAGCCACGCCGGCACAAGCAAAGTTGCTTCAAAGGACACCCAGAAATCGTGGCTTTCTTCCAAACCCACCCCAAAAAGGGAGCCAGAGGACGGGAAGGGGAGAACCCTTGTCGGGAACGCAACAGAGAAGCAGGAGCAGAGCCGCGTCACTCGACCCACAGCCCACCAATCCATACCGCCCCAGGCACCCACATCTGCGAATCAAGCAGCTGCCATTATCAATGACGCTACTCGGACAAAATTCCGGAACGATCACGAAAGTCGTCACAAGCAACTTAAACCCGAACTCAACACCATACCGCCCTATGCACCATCACAACCGCCTTTGCTTCCAACTGATCAGTACCCGAAACGCAAATCCCGCCTCGCTGGCTACACACCCAGTGACCGAGCTGATAAATCCCAACATGTCCGTTCCTCTAGCGAACCAGCAGCGGCTTTGTTGTCCAAGGACGGGCCAATACCGTATTCGCGAGTGGCGCACACTCTTCGTAGCAAACCCTTGGAGGAGCGGAGTAACCGGGATACTAAACTAGCAAATTATCCTTGGAACAACGAAATCGAGAAGGACGAAACCAGGCGGGCTGTGCGTGACAGCAGGATTGATCAGCGGGACATGAATGATGGAAGGAAGCGGACGACAGACAATGCCGACAGAAGGACGAAAGAAAGGTCTGGAGAGGAGATCGAGGGTCGGGTTCGAGAGAAGTCGGAGAGCAGACGCCGGGAGAAGCGCACGGGCGTGGAAGAATTGCAGGAGGGGGAGAGGACGGACAAATATTCGTCAAGGTATCGTGAACCTGATAATGTACAAGGGCCCTCGAGGCGAAGAGAAATCCCAAGAGAGGACAAGCAAAGAGAGCGGGAAGAACGGGAGAGTACAAGGCGAGTTCACGAACTGGAGCGGGACCCACAGCCCAAAGACAGGACACGAACAATTGGCGAACCCAAGGAACTTAACCCACCTCTATCGTCTATCCCTAACGGCATTGACCCCGAGCCCTTGACCGACAAGCGGAGTCGTCGCGAGCGGAAGGAGCCCAAGAGGGAGCCACTGAATGTTGAACAAACTGACCCAAGCCTTTATGACGCAGGACGTGACCCTCACAGAATTCGACGTGAGGCATCTCAGTCCAACGATACCAGAGCATATCCATCGCAACAACCCTCTGGTAGTCGGCTGCCTAGGCCAGAGGAGCAAGACACCCCTGATAGTTCTCCATTCCATTCCTCCGACCACCGACGACGGCCAGAAGATCAACATTCGATTGCCCCGTTGAAAGTAAGCATGTTTTTGCACATGTTCCACATCATATTCTAAGTAACTTGCAGGAGCGTCACCCGTCAACTGATCCACCGACTGCCAATGGCACAACATCTTACGCACTGAAAGCATATGCTGTGCCTCAGAGTGATCTCAACCGAGATGACGAACGGGTAGGTGAACATCCCGTCCAACCTCGTTGTCGTTTTGTGACGTTTAGCAATTCAGAGGCGTTCAAAACGCCAATCTCGGTCAGGGAAGATCCCAACCCAAATCTCGGGCGATGGGCGTTTGGGCGACAAGATCCAACAAGAACAATATGGAAGGGTGGAGGTAGGTCTTTAAGCCCACCACAATCACCCTTGCTGACTTGGGAATAAGTCCTCTGCTCCACTCTCATCTCGGTTAGATGGGTTTTATGGTGGCGCCGCTGCATCCCTCGACTTACGACCACAGGTCCCTCATTCTGTCCTCCCCGTCAGCATCCGCGCAGGCCAAGGGCCTCCTGATCCGCCCACTCACGAGGCATTTCCGAAAAGTGCCCTACCGCCAACCGGGTGGGCTCCTAGTCAGGCTCCTTCCACCGCTACGTATGGTCGCACGAGCGTTTACCAGTCTGCCCAGCCCGCCAAATACCAGGGTTCTCATCGCGTGGTACCTGTCTCCCTTCCGGAAGTACGGAACGACGCACTACCCAACCCAGTTGTCGTTCATCCCACCGGAGTCGCCGTCACCGACACTGCGGGACAATCCAGTTCACGATACACCAAATATGAACCGTCAATCATGACTCCCCAGCAGCATCTCCACCATACGCTGCCCGAGGCAACAATGAATACCGGACGAGGTATCCCAAAGCCAGTTACTTCGGAAAGGGGTCATCGGAAGAAATCCCGCAAAGTACATTCTACTGATGATCGGAGACTCATACCTGATGTTCGTCCCCCATATCCGACGGAGAAGAATGGGGCACATTCAAGGGGACAAAGTCTTGACGACCATCGTGCCATCCCTTCTATCATGAGCCCTCCGCTGCAACTATTATCCGTCTCGCAGAACACAGAAGCTTCACAGCACAAGCGCCCGACGGACCAAATACTGACCGCCATCCCTCTCAAAGAGCCTACGAGATCAGGACAAGAACCTTCATCAGCTAACTTCGTCAACAGCTTTGAAGTCCCACTGGCAACAGGCGTATCTCGTCCTACGATATCTGAAGAGCCAAAGGTTTCTGCTATGAATGGAGGTTCCATATCGGCGGATGCGAGGCACATCGGAAACACTTTACTGCGACCCCCAAGCTCAGCTGGTCTTCGCCCAGAAACTGAGAAGAGCAGGCGGCATCACAAAGAGTCTAAAGAAGAGCCGAAGCGGATATCCCCTAAAAGGGTACCTAGTCAATTGATAACACAACCTCCCATAGGGGACCCCAATCAAGGCCATATCATGGGCCCTTCTGCAAACCTCACGACCGAACCCAAGCCAGCGTCGGCGAGTCAGATGCCCTATGTACTTCTTCCAGAACAACCTCCTCTATTTCTAGTAAATGGTTCAGTGTCTCACACTGGGCAGTACCCTTCAGAGCACACGCCACAGCAGATTATCGCCCAAGCTTCCGACCGATCCACTGCTGCAGACCCTATACCCACCTATGTCCAACAACCCGAATGGCGGCCGCAGCCGCATACGAGAGAACCTAGCACAGACGCGCCGCCCCTCGACCGTCAAAGGCAAGACTCTACAAAGGGTGCTCAGAACGGCACGCCAATCACATCACATCCTGGTCCCCCTCCCCCAACTCCTCCATATCAGGTCTGGACACCAGCACGCGACAATCATAACCCCAAACTCCAACCCGACACCCAATCAACTCAACCGCCGAAGACCCCCTTCAGACCAGAGATTCGTCATAAGGGTTTGGCCGAAATCCTCTCATCACCTCATCCTAAGGACCCTGGCAGCACTAAGCCATCACCTACGACACACCATGAACTTACGCCCACAACCACGAACACCACACCACCGGGACGACTACCCCAACACGACATTGCCGAGCACAACCCTCATGGACATGCACACTATGTGTCCACATCCAGCAACCCTGTCAATGTCGGACCAGCGACACTACCGGAGGTGCAAATCGCCTCGAGAGTTCCCCCATCCCCAGTGGTCACCTCGCATCCTACTCACAGTCACCATTCTCGTAAGGTATCGGAAGGCTCTATCCACCCTGACGCACGGACACCTGTCGAAGGAAGAGGCAAATATTCACCTGCCCATAACACTCCTCGAAGCCCTAATATGGATGCAGATCAGAAAACCCCAGCTTCCCCTGGTCACAATTCATCATGGTCACGAAGACGGGGAGCACAAGCGTTGCAAGAACAAGCTAATCATGCGCCTACTTCATCCTCTTCCCGTTTACCGACGTCGGTGATAGACCCAACGCATCCGTACCAAGCTGAAGTTGCTCTCCAAGTTCATGAGAAGGACCATGGCGTGGCCCTTGCCTCACCTATGCCTCGATTTGTGCGTATCCATCCCGATCAGTATCCACTTGCAAATCCCTCCGCGGAGCCCACCTCACAGCCAGCCACGCAACCGAGTAAAGTGGAGCACAGTTCGCAGCATAAGTCGAAGAGACATACACGAGACTCGTCAAGTAAGAACCATAGCCCCCCCGGTGCAATTCCTGGCACGGTTTCGACTCAGAAGCCCCTAGCAACAAATGGAATATCGCCTTCAGCCGCTGCACAGCAGGCTCTTCCTCCCAAATTCGCGACCTCACCTAGGGCAATACCTCTGTCACGGATAGCATCTGATGAATCGGGACTACGGACGCCATCTTCTCTGGCCATGTCCAATCTTCAACCAACCGTATCCCGGGCTTCCCTTCCTGAGGGACGTTCTTGGAGTAAAGGTGGACTCCTTAACAAGCTCCTTTCTAGAGGTACAAAACCTGAGCCGAATCCCACTCCAGAAATATGGGTTCCACCGCAAGCGAAGCAAGTTGCTCCAGTCCCTCAACCCAATGGCAGCCGTCCAAGTCTTGACTCGGTTCGAGCTCAGACAACGTCCCGTCGGCCACTCCCTGCTACTGTAGGGAAGAATCAAGGTTCTATATTCACACCATTCAAGTACCTTAAATCGAAGCGTAATAATTCTATGTCTGCGGTTTCCATTCAAGCCCAACATGGTACACCAGTAAGTACCCCCTACGTCCTCGAGAAAGTCGTTCTAATATACCTTGTAGACGAACACGGTTATCGGTTCGCCAACTGCCTCTATGCATAGTACAGCGGCACCACCCATAATTCCACCTCCGCTTCGGGACCCGATAGTCGCTGCCGACCGGTGGACACGGACCGCAGAAATACGAAAGAAGCCGGATGGTAAAACTCGAAGACCAAGACCTGGTGTTACTTTTGATATCGCGGAAGAAGATTCACCAGAGGCTGGACGTCGTCCCAAACCAACACGTTCCAAGAAGCGGAGTTCCACTTCGACCACCACTACCCCTCAAGATAACCCCAAACATCATGCATGATACCTCATCCATATGTTTTAACTTATTGCATTAGTATGTTTGTTATCAATTGTTATATTTTGTTATGCCTAGCTTTCGAAGTTATTTTACGCACACGACCTTCTTTTCACGACCAAATTGGACCAATAGAGTACCTTGGCTTAGAGTTACAGTGTATGCTTAGCAGCTTAATGTGTGACGAAATGTGACACCTCGCGTTCGTGACAACCTCGCTTACACCCGCCATGTTCAACGCCAGGGACCGTAGAAGCTTCAAAACAGAAGATGCAGGAGACTCGAAACCAGAAAGCCAGAAGCTCAATTTGTTTGTGACTCTCGTCTGAGCTCTTTACACGCTCTCTAATCCACGTTTTCATTCAGTTATGATAGGCCTCCAAGACACGATGTCACCCTGGAAGAGTTTGAAATTTGCGCCCTTAACAGGTTGCGTATACTGGCGGAAATTGAATCCTCCCTGGCACGAAATCGTTCTTGGGAGGAGATGAAGACTCAGACGACCCAACAATGTAAAAACTACCTGCCTCTTGATACGGAGGAGGATAGGAAACAGGATCACGTCTCGCATTATGTGTTGAGGCTCGCCTTTTGCAGATCGTATGTTCAATGCTTCAGCTTCCTTGGTAATGTATTGATAATGTGTAGAGAAGATCTGCGCCGTCGGTTTATCAAGGCTGAGGGTATTCTATTTCGGACTCGGTTTGACGAAGTCCTTAAGGCGGATAGGGAGCAACTACTCGATTCTCAACGGCTACACTGGCTCAAGGTAAGTTTGTACTCTTGTGTAAAGAAAATAGCCCTGCTCACTTCCGTAGGTGGAAGAAACAGAGAAGCAGAATCACAGAAATGAATTATACTCGCTGTATCCACCCATCAAACCCGAGGATGTGCGAAACACGTCATTTAACAGGGATACATACTACAAGGTGGGTCATACCTTTTCACGTGTCCTACTATATATCGACCTGCGGGAGACAGGTTCGGTGGACGCGCGTTCCAGATCTCATTGAGAAGCGGAAAGTCTTTCTCAGTGGTGGATGGGCATATGTCCCTGGTCGTGAACAGTCAAGTATCATATTCCAGGAGTTCGAAGATAGATTAGCAAGAGCTCTGGAGGTATATGCATTTTCATCTTGTATCTATTGCATTAGACTTATCGACCATACGAGCTCACGGCAAGGTCTCTCCCCCGTCTTGACGAAGACTCACGACTGGTGCCCATTTTGGATAATCTGTCCAATGGGTTTGTGGCGGGCGTATCCTCTGAATGGAGTTCGTCGACTGAAGGCAAGAATGGGGAAATTACAGCAGAGATGGTTGATCATCATGCAAGAAATGACTTCCCTATGTGCATGCGCACCCTGCATGAGCAGCTGAGAAAGGACCACCATCTGAAGCACTTCGGCCGCCTTCAATACGGCCTCTTCCTGAAGGTATCGGAATAATTTTATTCGTTATTTTTAGAACTGACGAGCACCTAGGTCTTGGGCCTTCCAATTGAGGAGTCTATCGTCTTTTGGCGGAAGTCCTTTGACAGGATTACGGATGACAAGTTCAACAAGGAATACAAATACAACATCCGGCATTCATTCGGTTTGGAAGGAAAGCGTGCAAACTACCCCGCCAAGAGGTATGTGCCTCCCGTGTCATTGGTGATGCTCCTGCTGACCACATAGATAGCTGCCAACAGATCTTGAGTCCTGGGCCATCAGAACACGGATGCCCATACAGACACTACTCTCCAGAAAACTTGCAAACAGCACTCCTTGCGAATTATTCCTCTCAGGGCCTTACTTCGGCCGACCTACCTGAGGTTGTAGCACTGGTCAAGTCGGGCCATTTCCATGTGGCTTGCACTCGGGTGTTCGAAATAACGCATGCATCTTGTGGGATCAAGAAGGGTGATGGTGTTGGAGGCTTTGAGAGTGTCACCCATCCAAATCAGTATGCAGCACGAAGTATCGAGCTGAGAAAAGGAGATATAAAGAAAGAGGGTACATAGTGCTGAGCGCCTCTAAGGGCTGCAAATAGTTGTATCACTTTGTAATTGTAGAGTGCACACTGCACACGAGCTGTGGTACAGTATATGAAGTTATCCACGTGGCTAGCCGATCGGTTGTGCTTGGTCTCTGTCCTCAATCGCCAGCTTCGTCACCGACCGCTCCAACACAGATCCAGCATGAGCCAACGCAAGAAGGCCCAAAACCAAGCATCTCAGCAAATGCCAACCGAGGAAGCAAAATTTGGCCAACTTCAGGCCTATCAAGACACAGACGGGCACTTTTCCCTTGTTAGGTGTGAATTCCGTTCTTTTCATATCAAACAAATAATGATTCGAAGCGTTTTTGTTCTAACTCAACGAACTTCTGCTTCCAATGCAGGAATTTTCGTCTTGCAGATCTTGTGACCATTATGAACGGCGTCTGTGGATCATTTTCAATATTTTCCTCGGCCCGTTACCTCATAACCAATGACCCCGACTATCTGTGGTCTGCGCTTGCGTTTCCATTGGCCGGCTTGTTATTTGACTTCTTGGACGGAAAGGTCGCTCGTTGGAGAAACTCGAGCAGTCTCCTTGGCCAGGAATTGGATAGTCTTGCCGACTTGGTGAGTTAGGTTTGCCCATTTGCTTTTCAGTTTTGACGTCGTTCTGTAGATATCATTTGGGGTCGCACCCTCACTTCTAGCCTTTGTTGTGGGCTTGAGAACATATCTCGACACTGTCGTCCTTACGGGTTTCATCTGTTGTGGATTGGCGCGGCTCGCACGCTTCAATGCTACAGTTGCGCTCGTACCCAAAGATGCTGCAGGTAAATCCAAATATTTTGAGGGCCTTCCAATCCCATCATCACTGGCGCTTGTCGGAGTGTTGTCATATTGGACGAGCAATGGGTGGATTGAAGGACAAGCCGGCATTCCTTGGGGTACAATGACGTTGTGGGGTGAGCCAGGCGGACGAGGAGAGATTCACGCGGTCAGCTTGGTCTTCGCGTGTTGGGCGGCTGCAATGGTCAGCAAGACGCTCCGTATTCCTAAAATATAAGCTCTTTTGTACCTCACATAGCTTTCGCATTTTACGCTGCAACGACCTTGACGATTTGTCGCACCCACCACCAAGCCTGGATCACTAGATAAATACGCACAAATAGCACGTCCGCGTCCGAAACGCGCTTTCAGATTTCTTCGTGGCCTCACCTCCACAAAAACGCGTTTCTTGAAATGGTTTCCCCGGGAGATGTTGACCGACTATTTCTTCAGGCCGTGCTATCGCGTGGAGTGCTCTCTGGAGACCTCGCCCGTACCATTTGGCAGAAATGCGGTGACGCTATCAAAGGTCTGCAACTTAATTCTCCTGAGTGATATAGTGCTCATATACTCGCACGTCTAGCTGTCGACGAAAGAATGGCTCCTCAGAACACGGCAGATAGAGCAGCTTGGGACGCATTCGTAGCCAGAATCAACAAATCAATCGACGACCTCGATCTTGACTTTCGTCAGTTTCACGATGAAGTGAGCGGGAAGGAGATGTATGGGTTGGTACGTGTCGTGACTTGCTATTGGGCCGCATACAAACGCAGCTTTTAGGTCAACAAGAAGGATGACGAGATTGCGCAAATGGCAACAGATTATTCTCCTGGCGAAATCGTGTATTTCAGAGCTATCGTATGCTATCCTTCTAGTGGCTGCCTCTGTCCGCTCCATGATCACGCCTTAGGTCGAACAAATCATGCTCGCTCCTCATGAAGCTTTCTCTGTTACATCCCTCGCTGCCTTGCGAGAAGTCAGCGCTATAAAGCCCAAACTAAATTTTACCAAGACACAAGCAGAAGTTGTACTCAATAGCTTCGTCGCGAAAGGCTGGTTATTGAAGAGCAAGTAATGTACCTTCTTTCCCCAACATTGACCCTACCTTGATAATTTGGAACCTAGGCGCGGTCGATATTCGCTCTCTTCGCGTGCCATGATCGAGCTAAACCCCTACCTCAAGACGACGTATCCAGACGAAGTTTTGGAGTGTACCATCTGTATGGAGGTGAGCATATACGTCATACACCCTATCATCATCCTTATCATCTGGTTATGAAAGATGGTCACGAAAGGCGTGGCATGTTGCACAGACAACTGCAAAACCCGGATGCACTACCACTGCTTCAGCACGTTCCGTCGTCGACACGAGGGATGTCCAGCGTGCAAGATTGATTGGCCCGAACAACCCAAGCAAAAACCACTTAAACCGGTTGGAGAAGACGCTGCGAAAGATGGGGATGAAAAGCGTCGAGTCCGGGTTCGGAGTGCAGAGCCAAGTGACGAAGAAGACGAAGATCCGGAAGCTGGGCCCTCGCAAACACAGACCCAACCTCCACGCACGCAACGCAAGAAAAAAGCACAACAAGAAGCTGACGAAGACATGGAACCAACTCAAAGCACCCAGCCACCCCCGAGGAGAAGTCAACGTCGTTAGGCATTAGTATTTCAGAAGTCTGTTAACTTGAACCTAGTATGATAATAAATGTCTAATGTATCTAGTCTACTCCCGAGGCGTCAGTGTCCTGTCTATGTGGTGTATTCAACTGATATAATACTTTTCCCTCTTCTTGAGGTTGGGCTGACTGCGTTGTGAAACCAAAGGAACCCTTTCCCCAGACCTGCTGCCGTTTGCGGTTTCGTCTACCTTCGCCGAACTCCTCGTTCCATTTTCTGAGCTCTGCTAAACTTCCCAGAATCTCGGACGATGAAGGAGTGATCTCTTGAAGAGCTTTGACAAAGTTATGCTGGTGAAGCTTGCGAATTGGGACCTCTGTTGGGCTCTGAGTCTGATCCCTTTCGGTAGAGGCCTCTTCTGAAGCTGTTTCACTGGTTGGGCTGGGGTTAGTGACCCATGGGACAATTGCATGCTCTTTCACAGCGTCCAAGGCTGCAGCCACACAAAGGTCTATGCGAAACACCGATTAGCAATAGAAGAGGGATTGTCAAAGTATGCATACGCTTGAGGTCTGAACCTGAGAAGGTTTCTGATTGCTTCGCTAGGTTGGCGAGGCTCACATCCTCTGCAAGTGTTTCATCTCGCAGGAGGATTTTAAGTATCTCTATAATCCAGATTATGAAGGGTCGAATGAAGAACTACGAACGGCGTACCTTCCCGCTCAACTGGACCTGGCAGATCCACCAGCAGACGACGAGGAAGACGTCGAAGGACAGCATCGTCCAAATCAAAAGGTCGGTTCGTCGCACCAATGACAATAACCCTGTCTTCTTTCGAAGTTTTGAGGCCATCCATCTCTTGCATGAACTCGGTGATGACACCTCTATGGGCGATCGCACCACCGCTCTCGCGCGAGGAAATGCGAGCCCCAAAAAGGGCATCAATCTCGTCTAAGAAGACGACACACGGAGAAAGCTTTCGAGCCAGAGAAAAGACTGCTCTCACGAGCTTCTCTCCTTCACCCACGTACTAGGCGAGGTGTGATTAACAGCTGACAGCAGAGAACAATGGGAATGCACCTACCATGTCCATGACATCCGACGGGGAGACTACCATCATCCGACAACCAGCTTCTTTTGCCAATGCACGAGCGACGAGTGTTTTTCCCGTTCCCGGTGGACCAAATAGAAGAACACCGTTCATGCTATGTTCTTTGAGGATTCCATGTTGGAATGCTTGCGGATAGAGCAGTGGCAGAGAAACGATCGTTCGCACAGAGTCGACTGTCGACGTCGGGAGATGCACTTGAGAGAATGAGGTGGTCATTGACTCTGCAAGTTCGTTAGGTCATCAAGAAGAGGAGCATGTACGCAATATAGCCAACGTACTTGAATCCACAATGCAGGAGAGTAGCCGTTGTTCATGGGGTTCGAGATCTGGACTATTGCGTATTCTCTCTATCACTTCGTCGACTGCTGTCTCTGCCTCAGCGCCGTCGCCATCATCATGTCCGAGCACTCGAGCAAGAGAGGTTGCTCCGTTCGTCCAACTCTTCCGTACTTCCTCCGACTGTCGGAGGGCGCTCCACGCTCCAGAAACAGCAGGCCAGTCGACAATTGTACGATCAAGCGTGAGCTTTTCTGAAGGATCGATGCCGTTCCCTTGGGACAAGATCGTCCCAACAGCATGGTCTGCAGTCTGCTTGACATTCGGCCAAAGTTCGACCTTGTTAGCCCAATCCTGCCACATTTGCTCATGAGGGCCAGGTTCTGGTATCCCTTCCAGCGGTGGATTTGGATTTTGGGGGTCAAGCCTGCCACCAACTGCGCCAATGGCCATCCGCATGGTAAGTGCGTTGATCTCTCTCCGCCGTGCAATACGGGTCTCCTTCTCTTTCGAGAGAGAGCGCAGCACCGGGACCAATATAGAAGTCCTGAAGAACTCGCCCACTTCCGAATCAGTGGGACGTGTAGCAGAGGGATTCGGAGCACCAAATAACGAAGAAAGAGCAGGTTGTCTTGACTGAACACCAACAACAATGATATCAGGTTTCCGCCCTCCAGTCTCGCCGTCAGCGGATGGGGTGAGGGATGAGATTTCGTCCAGCAGCGACGCATCCCCTTTCTCCCATTTCTTAAGACGCTCCCGTAGACGCTTCTCTCGTGCCTTCTCAGCACCGTCTTCTTCTGTCCACTCTGGTTTACCTGAATTTGCAGTGTTTTGTCCAGAGTTTCCGAAAGACGCTGGCGAGGCGTTTCTGTTCATCAACATGCCCATAATGCCACTTGACCCGTTTGAGGGTATGGAGGGAGGTGGGACAATCGAAGGGGTCATACCGAAAATGATCGTTATTGGGTTGTTAATTGGCGATGTTGGTCGTGATATTGGCCCACGGCGTCGTTGACGAACAGCTGACAATAATGGAGGGTACCACGTTGGTGCGGAAGCTGCTAGAGTGGGGAAGTCGCGGATGTATATTAGTCGCGGTCGATTCTTGGCTGTGGATGGAGGCGACTTTGAGGGGGTGTTGACGAGACTATCGAAAAACACCTTTATTCGGCTAGGGGGTGAACTACGCCGAGATGAGGATATGATTGCCCTATTGTTCGATGGAGAAGGTGCCATGACGAGGGTCATTTGAGAAGGTTGGAAAAAAGGACTGCTGTCTGGTTCTTCGTCTCCATCGAACGCCTCTTGTGCCGAGTCTGAATCACTTGCAGATGGGTTGGCGTGAAAGTGCAAGGGATTCCTCGGCAGCTGAATTGAACTTGCGGCTATAAACACGAGAACACGATGAAAATTTCGGCTATGTGAATGACACGAGAACTTACCTTGGCCAAAATGACCCCATTCACCTGCAGCCAAGTGTGCTGCGTCTATGACGACAACCTCAGAACCCGTCTTCCGTGCCATCTCCCATACTGTTGCATCAATGACATATTCACCACCTTCTATAGGACAGTACAATGCCAAAGTTGGCTCAACGAGAGAGTCCGAGGACCCAGGGTAGGTAGCACGGTGTTGGGTGTGAGGATGCAAAGTAAGGTGCAGGTTATTGAGAGCCTCTTGTAGTATTTGCGGCGGTGGAAGTTCTGTATCACCAGCCATAGACAAAAGACTGGGACTGGGCTGGTCAGGATCCCAGAGAACGTCCAAGCCCTCCGGCAGCTCCACAGGATCAGGCTCTTTGGTGGTGACAGTTATTCTGGTTCTCTTTGTTTTCGGTTTTTCAACTTCCTCTGCCAGGGCTTCGTGACTGCTATCGGGAGGTTGAGCCTGTTTTGGCTGCTCGACAAGGTTCTCCGTATCAGGTTCATTTGTCGGAGGTGCCGCACTTGTCGAAGCAAATCGAGTCCTTCGGAGAGAGGAAGAATACAGAGGCCTCTGGAGTGGTGCTGTCAACGACCTGCGCGTTGAAGACCTGAGCAATGACCTAGAGAGGGCCGCGGAACGCATTGAGGTCGTCACTGCCGAAAACGTCCAAGGGCCCGAGTCGGAGAGGAAAGTTTATGCTGAGTCACGTGGTACGGTGTGCCTGAATATTATGGTGTCCTTGCTTGAGTCTATGGGTGCAACAAAAGACGGAAAACATGTAGATATGTAGAGCTAACGATAGTAATAAATGCTACTAAGCTACGACGACGCACGATCCTTGGCTTCCCGAGCATTTGCCCTCTCCGCAAGGTCAATACCAACGAGAATCTTCGATGCCTTCCACAGCTGGACGAGGTTGATCAAATTCTTAAGCACAAATATTGGAGCGCATATGAGAGCTAACACCTGTTCTAGTGTCAGACTTCCAAAAGGGTCAGGAAGGTGGAGAGGCGTGGATATCCATTTCATAAGGTAGAGTGAGACGAAGAATAGTTCGTTTCCAGCGCAAATCAGGAAAAGTGTCCTCTACAAGACGATCAGCTCATTGTACAATTCCATTTGCAAGAGTGACACGTACAGAATCGTTGTAGTACAGCCACAGGATGCGACTGACATCACTTGTAACAAGTTTATGGCTCCGCGACCCGGTAGCCAGAGAACTGATACGAGTTTGAGTGACGGAATCTGCGACATAGACTGTGAACACATACCTATACATGTGCATGTAATGACTACTGAAGTCCAAAGCGATGAGAAACTGGAACAGGATGGCATATGGGGGATATGCCGAGGCAAGATAACAGAGAAGGCATGACGTCGTACAACTTTCAGAAGGTAGGAATGAGTAAACGTTAGAGCAGGAAGTAAAGTATGCGCACCGGTCTGTCACCATATCTAACACCGCACCGAATTTCGAGGTCTGATTCAACGCCCGCGCAGCTTGACCATCCACCGCGTCAAGAAGACAGGAGACCGAATATAGTATTGTGCAGTACTTGGGGTGGTAACTCATATAATGGAGTGAGAGACCCGCAAGAATGACCCGAGTGTACCCTGGAGAATTGAGCGTCTATGAGTTCGGGTAAAGAAGGACGAGCGGCGAGTTGATACCGATTATATTTGGGACGAAAAGGAAGACATTCTCGGAGTAGGTCTGCGCAGTTGCGAGGTCAACAGCAACTTTGGCATCGACAACTTCAATGGAAGCGCCTTTTCGACGTTTGTGTGTGGCCGACGGCATGGCGGTGGAGACAGGAAGACTGCAGAGAATGTTGAGCGAACGTCACCCGAACCCCTACGCCAACACCTTTTCAATAAGAAATAAAAAAACGCGTGTGGGTACTGTGTCACACGGCACACCTCAGATTAAATCTCCGCTCAAAAACTTTCACGGCCCCGAAGTTCTGTCATGCCCCCTGGTTAGCGTGATTACTATTACACTGCTATTATAGTGTCGGCACACTGCTATTCCGCGCTGGTGCGGTCTACGACTAGATTATACCTAAGATTCAAACTCAAATTATTGCCCCGACCTAGACCCATGGTGCGTTCCGAAGAAAATCCCCAGAACCAGCGCGAGGACGACGACCACGAACAGGATGATGAAGAACAGCACTTTGCGCCATCGCCTCCAATTCTTGGCTATGAACGTTCATCAGCGCAGTACGGCAAGAATGAGAGGTGACATACCATGTTCCACAGCATCCCCAGCGTGTTGCGCCCTGCATTATAATTAGTCGGGCGCTCGACAAAGATACGATCGATTTACCCCTTCGCCGTATTGGCTTCCACGTCTTTCATCACGGATTCAACGTGGTCGAGTGCCTCGTTCTGCTCTTCCATGAGCGTAGCCACCTAGCGACGTTTAACAAGCACGCTCATCCGAAGGGAACCCACCCACATCGATGAAGAGTTGCCCTAATTCTGCCAAGGTCTGTTCCAATCTCTGCAGCTCGAGCTGTCGCTCCTGTACAGCCTTGTACGCAGCTCTTGAGTCGGCATATTGGGACGATGATGACAACTAAAGGGCGCGCCCATCAGTTGAGGATGATACGGCTGCAAAGGTACACACGGCCTCAGCGAAGATTTGCTGCCCACCGCCTTGAATAACTGCGGCAACTTCTGCAGGTGTAGCATCCGGTTTCACTGCATATGGAATAGGATCACTTGCGCATATCACGAATGAAGGGCTGACCGATGCGGATCTGGCGTTCCATTTGCTCGTGAGTGCGGGCCTGAAAGTCTTGCTCGACACGTTGATAGTTCTTAATGGCATCAAGAAACTTCTTGTTCGTCAATGCCAACTAGCAAGGCCTTCAGCTTCTTACGCGTATCCGAATGGCTGAACACATACCCTGTTCCGTTCGATCCCTGTACGCCCTTCCCGACCATTTCCCAAAGACTTTATTCGATCCTTTGTGTCATTTATCAGCCTCCGCGTCTCGACTACAAGTGGGTCCCAAGGTGCAGGTTCCTGACCGCTGGGTCTCTCTACTGCCCCGAGGGCACGCTGTTGCTGCTCGGAAACACTCTTGACATTCTCCTCGATACGCGTGATTTGGTCTTGAATCGAAGCAACCTAGTAATGCCCGTGGATCAGTTTGCCGTAGCATGACATTCTCTGCCTTACTTCGACAAGAAATGAGGGCCGAGAGTTTGACGAGCTCCCGGCTTCTGTTAGCTCCACAGGTTCGGGATCATGGTGTTGTCGGGTTGCCTATCCGGAAGAGTGAATATAAGAAATAAAGTGCTGTCAGATACCTACCCTATGGCTTGCGAGGCGATCTCTCGACATAGAGGCAGACAAGTAAGAGGTGCAGTGAGAGAAGGCACAGCGCGCGCGCTCCGCCGGCAACCAAATTTATCCAGGGCTCGGCAATTCGACATCTTGACAGCGCACACGACGCAGGACAATGGGCTTGGGTGTCGACACGGGAAACTGCTTGCATTCACCTCTCAAAGATGTCAACGTATGATTCCACTCGATACTCCTACGCCTGAGCTGTCAAGTGGTCCAGGCATCGTTGGAGATAGCCCGCTCGCTTATCTTATCGGCCGACGAGTCATTGACCTGGACTAAATAGGAGTGACGATAT
>ML208260.1:776130-904415 GCA_004369065.1 Pluteus cervinus
AGGGTACATGGTTCTTCATTGCGGCTCGTCTCATTTCTACTTCCCCTACCCCCAGGCAAAATCGTGTTGACGACATCGAGTCATTCTTCCATGTCCTAATCTACTTCGCCTCTCTCTACACCAAACACGATTGGGGTTCGTCGAAGAAGCTGACGTCGTTTTTCGAGGAATACTTCCAATATTCCATCGAGGAAGATGGCATAGACGCTGGTGGCAAGCACAAGATCGCATTTTTCCGATCAGAGGGTGCCGACTCCTTCCTCCCTCAAATTCACAATGTTCCACTTCGCCACACGCTCGAATACCTCGTCCACGTCTTAGCTTTACGCTATCCAGTACCCGTCAAACCGAATCCCTTTTTCGAGAAATCTGCTGGGCCCTCCGAACAGGATCAAAAGTTATTGAATCAGCTCAATACCGACTCATTATGGTTCTCTAATTTCCTTACAACGGCACTCAAATCCGGTGACTGGGACGATCCCGAAACCGGAGAGATGGTTCCCCACAAGCTTCCAAGTCTTGGCCACAAACCCCGAGACCACTACAAATTGAGCATATCCGCTCGGGCGATGAAGAATCAGAGTGCCTCCGAGCAACTGTACCGTCTCCAGAAAGAGCAGGAAATAAAGGAGGCGAAGAAGCTAGACCATGACGGACGAACGATCAAAAAGCGCAAAGTACTGGTTGATAGTACGTAGTCGTTAGACCTTTCAAATTTATAGATACTGGACTTCTCGGTCACTTTTTACATTCCTCACGAATCTGTTTCTCTTTCATTCAATATTTATGTCGTTGCGTTTTATATCACAATGAATACATACTTACCCAGAAAGGTTCAATCCACTGCCTCCAAACCTCGGAAATGCGTATTAAACGGAATCCATGAACTTTTGAGGGCTGCCAAGGAATACTCTAACACGACCGTTGGAGTAGTCACGAATGACCACTCCGGGTATGAACTAGTGAACCATCGTCGTGTAGAAGACCCAAAGCATACAGAATAGCTACGATCGAGTAGATATACGATATGATCTACCGATAAGACTCCGAATGAACTCCGCCTGGAGTGTGGTCCCGTGACCACCACTCCACCGTACGCGATGCCTTCGCTGTATACGTGAAGGCTTTAGATAACGATGTCAACCCCCTGTCGCTCGACCCGCTCCTAAACCAGATTTCGAATCAGCTGGTGTCATGCCTCCACAAACGAACACCACAGCGGCCCAAAGACTCAGTACTCAGTACTCAGCACAGGGGTTATCGAGCTCAAAGCTCTTGATTTCGGAATCAGGTGCACAGGAGTTATCCAGCTCCTGTTTAAAAACTCAATCCCACAACGCACGGGCCAACGGCGGAACTAGATTTGAATTTCTACAAATTCTTTAGGGTTTGTTTGAGTGGATCCTCGAGAGGGGCTCATCGAGGTTTTTAAACCCTTCAGGACCGCTACTTTTCCTCTGCCACCAAATCCCCCTTCATTCGCAAACCACCATGAGCATCGTGGACATCGGAGGCGGCAGCCAAATGCCATTGGACCCTGGAGAACCGGAGCCGGCCGGCTTTCACCGGTTCGAGCTCCTTGCTCCCGAATTACAACTTCGCATTATTGGCCATCTCGTCGACAAAACCGACATTTTCAATGTTATACTGGCCAACAAGTATCTCTATCGCCTTTGCCTTGATTTACTCTACCGTGATTTGCATTGGACGAACCCAGTGGTCTGTGCTGGCATCATTCGACAGCTCGAGATCCAAAGACGCGATGCTGCATCAACCTTAGCGCAGGTAAGTTCGAAGTGGTTTCTGTCGATCCTTTCGTCCTTCGTGCAGTTGATAACTTGTGTCACACTATAGGGTGGAGCCTCTATGATGGCACCGGATTCACTGCCATCTTTTCCTAGCACAATCGTCCCCACGTCTCTCGTCCTTAGCCTCACGTACAACACTCAAAAGCCCAAGCGTAAAGAAACATATCTGCCACCCCACGAATTCTTGGCTGATGTGGATTGCCTTATCAAGGCAGCCAACCGGGCTGCGAAGGATTACACAAAAGATAGATTTGAAGGCGACGATGTCACCAGCGGTGCAAGCCATTTACGTTCGTCTCTGCTTTTTCATTCAGTATCGACATCTCATTGGATTCTTATAGGGGGTGCATTCGTACACTCTTTAAAAAGCGGTCGTACACCTTTATATGTCCCACACAAGGACTTTCGTCTTGACTTACCAGCGGCCACCGCCATGATTCAGGCTACAGACCCTCTGGATCAACTCCCCCACTGGGATGTTCTTTCACATGTATATGGCAAAGGGAAACCTAACAGTGAGCTATTACGTTGAACCGAGAGGGTCATATGGCTTATATCGTCTCCACCTCAGAAAGATTTATCTTTTATACATCCATTCCTCTGTATAACCAGATCCTCGCAACGATCTGCAACTTCTCCCACCTCCTGAGTTTGATTTTCTACAACTCAAACCTTCCTCCTCGCCTATACGACGCAATTGTCTCCCTACCGGACCTCCGATCTCTGGTTATCGACACCTGTTATCTCCCACCATTCCTTCTCGAGGGAGTGGAAGACGATGACTCAGACCTGAAATTTAACTCATCACGTTCGCATCCAACCCCCTTTTCTGAGAGTCCATCACTCACTTATTCGATTAGATGTTAGGTTCGATCCGAACCCCCCACCCGAAGCACCTCCTATTATGCCTACCATCCGCGACTTCAAATCCCTCCCTATCACATCCCTCACTCTTCTCAACCTTCGGTCATCTTCAATCGATTCATATCCCCCACGTCATCGTGCCTTCTCACGATACCTCACAAGACGTCACCTTGATCGAGTTCAAGTATTGAAGCTTGCTTCAGCGCAAAATCTCAAAGAGCTTGTCATTGACTGGGATATCACTTCGGCTCGTTATTTTGGTGGTGTGTCCCAGGACAAGACCGACACCACTTCCAGGAACTCGGGAGATCCCCTCATAGCCGCCTTCGGTCGTTCCGCAGCTGCAGCCTTTCCAAGGGCTTATCACACTGTGCCCACCCACCCTTTTCAGGCGCAGCCGTCCACGCTTGAGAACACCACAGATTTGACCATCATAACGACGGTTGATCCTTCCAAGGAACCTTACATTCCTCCTCGAGGACTGACGTCTCTGACGTTGAACATGAAATTCAAGTGGCCGAAGCCGAGAAATCACCCGACACATCACGCCCAACTTGTTCCATGGTTGTGCGTCCTTGATTGTAGCGCACTGCTCAGCTCATTCCTGAAGAAATTCGAGGATGTGGTCGATGACGTTGACGAGGGCAATGTTGGATTAGAACATCTTCAAATTTTCTCAAATGCCGCCGACGTCGAAACTGTTCTCGCTTGGCAAGACTTAAGGGATAAAGAGGCTCAACGTCGTCACTTGGAAGATCAAGGACTTCCTTCTGATGTCGGAATACCACTTGCCCTCCAGCAGTTAGACTCTTGCGAGGGCATGACTTCGCTATTCTTCCCACTTCATCCGACTATTCTATTGCCACGCTTGAAGACTCTTTTGGGCCCGCTGCACACTATCCCAAGCGTACTTCGGAGGAACATTGCCGACGAAAGAGATGGGTTTGGAAATGTCACACCGACTTTAGAACGAATCGTGGTTTGGGATGAAATGTGGTATATCAATTCCTACCCCCCAGATTGGATATCCATGAGACGCGAACTTCCCGTCACGTCGAGGAGCTCAGAAGTGGTTAACCCGGAATCTCTGGCTATACTTCACAAATCGTTGAGCGTGCAGAACTTCTTCGATAACCTTGGGCTTGGCTCTCCAGGTGATGCGTTGGGACAGTGCTCTCCGGTCGATCTCCCATTGAAAGTGTTGAAGGTCCCGTTAACCGAATGGTCTGAAGAGATTTTGTACGCCGTTTCCGACAATCTGAAAGGTTTGAGGGTGCTAGAAGTCTTTTATACGAAAGGGAAAATATCTGAAGTATGTATTCCATATAACTTTCCGCACTTATCTCTGATGTGAATTTCGTTTAGGAGACTCTATTAAGCATGGGAGCTCGATTCCTTTGCAAACTACCACACCTTCAGACTCTTCGTTTGTGGAACCCCGCGGCGACATGGAAGCCCAAACCCAAACGCAGAATCGGGAATTTACATCTATCGCCTGAACTTGCCCAGATATTTAAAGGGGATGGTCAGGAACCTGAGATCCCTCACGACGACCACAAGGATGGCAAGGATGAAAATATGGTATTGCAATGCCTCGCTGCTTGGAAGCGACATATCCCTTCCTTGCGTGAACTCCAGTTGTACCCTGGCACTGTTTGGAGAAGGCATAGTAACGATGGCAAATGGATCAGGAGAGAGGTTGTACGTGAGGGTTTAGATTTGGACCTGGATGAGTTCGGTGATGACGCCGAGGTTGGAGGTTGGAAGAACGGGTTGCATTGGCGATATTGGGACCGAAACGACTCTGTCAAGGAGTTGTGGAGAAGAGGTCTTGGGTTGGAGTCGTTACATTAAGTATCTTTGAATTTTTGCGATATGATTACTGCTCCATTTACCCAGAAAGATTCGACCCATCGTCTCCAAACCTCAACAATCCATACCCACACAGAATCCATGAATTTTTGAAGGCCACCAAGGACGCTCTCACACGATCGTGAGAGACAGGGCTTTGCTTTATACGTAAATGCTTCCACCACGAGATCGATTTTCTGCCCCAGAAGGGTTGGGCGGGTTGACGAGGGTTGGGTAAGTTGTCAGGTGGCTAGATGATTAGAGTCCATTGCAATGACCGTCAGGTCTAGTCAGAAGTTGTGCGGGGTTGTCAAGGGTTGTCAACTGCGCTCGAGACCTGGTGTGAAGTTGTAATACGAAGCAATACTAATCACCTCACCGGTGTTCCATTGCCAATTGCCTGATGGTCCGGTTGCTCGTTCTCAATCCAAGTCCACTCCAGAATAGGGTTATCAATTTGCCTTGACCCGGATGCCTTAACTTTGATATCTATAGTCTCGTCCCCAGCCATTCCCGTGTGCATGTGCACCCTCCAAATAAAGTAATCGCGAGATTATTTTGTGCACACACACGGGAACAATCACCGACATCAATGGACAGATTACCAAAAATAGCACCATACGGGCCAGATACGGCGGGCACGAGACTAGATATCGGGTCGAGCGGAGCCCTACATCATGTCCGTCCAGGCCTGGTCCAGGCTTACATTCTCTTACATTCTGTCCCAAACCGGGCTTATTCGAGCCTTAAGACTGCAACGGAGAACTCAGAATTCTCTCTCAACGGCTTTCTTTCTCTCCCTGTGTATCGCCTCTTGAGTGTGCCATTTTCCGGTGAGTGTGAACCCTCGTTGGTTGTTCAACTGCAGAGACCGTGACCTACCATCATTGATCATCACTTGCTCCCTTCCTTGTCCACGCAACTCGTCGACTTCACGACCGTTTCAAGTCCTGCGATCTGCGATGGGAGGAGATAGAGACTCAGAGGGGTTCGGGTTGTGTTTTCAGTGGCAAAACAGAGGAATCTTGGTGGGCACTGTCGGCATTCTAACCATGGCTGGCCCTCGAAGGCATGACCACCTTTCTTGTTGTTCATTTTAGGTCCCTCGTCACTCTTGATGCTGAACTGGACGACCGACTCGGCGGTATTCATATGTCTACCCATCTCCCACTATGGTAAGTTACCTTAGAACGCACAGTCGACGAGTTGACCGGGCAGGTACGCTATTCCCTGCATCATCTGATCTACCCTCCGGATCCGCCTCCATCGCTATCCCCCCACACATGACCGGGTACCTCTGTTATGTATCTTCCATTATGGAGTACAGTAATTAACTTATAAATGTGAAGTTATCTGTAATTGGAATTATGAATTATTATGCCAACCCTAAATTTCCAAAATTTCGGACAAAATAAAATTCAGAATGATATTCAGATTTAATATATGGATTAGTTTACGAGCATTGTCAATCTCAGCGAAGGTCTGGCTCGGTTGGTGACGCCAACACAATACTGACGAGCCTGATTGTCGAGTCCCCCAATCTTGATGAAATTGACCAACTGGCCCCATTTCGCGCCTCGAAGCATACAAAAACAGGAAAAAGGGTATACACCTCTGTCGAGTGGCTGACCAAGGTTAGGATTGGGAGGATTGGGGGACCCCAGACGTCGCTTGCCAGCCACGGCCAGGTAAAAACCGATTTCGTGGTGATAATAACTGTGCCCGGTCTGCCACATCGTCTTGCCATTTCACATCCCCTCTCCTTCGAGATGTGCGGAATTCTTGCTGTTCATGGTCTCGAAAAGCCCTCTGCTGATCGAGCTCATTTTATCGCAATGTCGAAACGCCTTCGACATCGCGGACCTGATTGGTCGGGGTGCTACGTTGGCAGAGATTCTGTCCTTGTGCACGAACGTTTGGCCATTGTCGGTGTCGGTAAGAGGTTCTCTAACCGCACCCCTTCAGATAGGTTGACCTTTTCTCCTTAGATACCGGTGCTCAACCGTTGGCCAGCGACGATGGTACCATCTTGCTGGCAGTCAACGGAGAGATTTACAACCACGTCCACCTCCGGAAATCCTTCGGAAGTGAAGTAAAATTCAAGACACACTCGGATTGCGAGGTCATAATACCGTTGGTAAGCAATATCCTTCTCCGCTTTTCTCAGAGATATCGAATTATTATAGTACAAGAAATTTGGCAAAGAACTCTGTGGAATGCTTGATGGCATGTTTTCATTCGTCTTGCTGGACGAATCAAAATCACCGTCCAGGGTTATCGCTGCCCGAGACCCAATCGGAATCACAACCTTGTATCAAGGCTGGAGCTCTAAACGACCTGGTGCCACGTTCTTTGCGTCGGAGTTGAAGGCTCTTGTCGAAGACTGTGACAAGATTGTATCATTCCCACCTGGACATGTATATGACAGCCAAGATGGCTCACTGACTCGGTACTACCAGCCTTCATGGTTCACCACGGACGAAGGTCCAAGCGATGTCATCCCGACCAATGCACCAGACCTGGACCTGCTGAGAACCGCTTTAGAGGCTGCAGTGCGCAAGCGGTTGATGTCTGAAGTACCCTATGGTGTACTTTTGAGTGGTGGACTAGATAGCAGTCTTATCGCAGCGATTGCTGCCCGGGAAACCGAGAAGGTAGCTCAGGCACAATACGAGGCTCGGCAGCGCAAGTTGCAAGAGATATCGAGCGGCCCTTCCACACCCAACCCACTTCTTATCAATGAACAAGGTATCTCCACCTGATGTAGTTGTTTCCCTTCTCCCGCTCACCGTTCGGCAGAAACTCTTGCGGCTTGGCCACAGCTGCATTCATTCTCTATCGGGCTCGAAAACTCTCCAGATCTCCTTGCAGCGAGAAAAGCAGCCCACTACCTTGGAACAGTCCACCACGAGTATGTCTTTACCGTTCAAGAAGGTCTCGATGCCATACCCGACGTGATCTATCACCTCGAGACATACGACGTAACAACAGTTCGAGCCAGTACACCGATGTACCTACTCAGCAGGAAGATCAAGGCAATGGGGGTGAAAATGGTACTGAGTGGTGAAGGAAGTGATGAGATATTTGGGGGTAATATCAAAGAACTTACTGCACTTCAAACTTGCACTCATTATGCCATAGGCTATCTCTACTTCCACGCTGCACCAGATTCAGGTTCATTTCATCAAGAATGCGTGAAGCGAGTCAAGAATTTGCATACTGCGGATTGTTTGCGTGCTAACAAGTCTGTCACCGGAACTGCTTCGCTAATCTAAAGAACGGTCTAACAAAAAATAGGTCAACCATGGCTTGGGGGCTAGAGGCGAGGGTACCCTTCCTCGATAAAGCGTTTTTGGAAGTTGCTATGAACATCGATCCACGTGCAAAGATGTTCAGCAAAGGTGCGACACAGGAGTTTGACGAGGATGGTTCTCCAAAGATGGAAAAGGTAATCAATCACCCATAACGCGAATAACTATCTCATCATTATATGCATGCAGTATATCCTCCGAAAGGCATTTGATTGCTCGCCAGGCGGAAAGGTTTGCTTGGATCACCTGTTCATATCGAATCATCGTTGATTTGAGCGTGTTTTTCCCCGAAGCCTTACTTGCCACGATCTATTCTCTGGCGACAGAAGGAACAGTTTTCAGACGGGGTAGGATATTCCTGGATTGACGGGTTTGTTGCTTCTTCATCATCAATGAACCCGGAGGCTAACGATGACTCTAATTGGGGATTGTTGTAGCATAAAAGACCACGCAACATCTACAGTTTCCGATGATTCTTTTACCGACCGAGCAACACGGTGGCCACAAGATACGCCTGACACAAAGGAGGCATACTACATCCGTGAGATATTCGAAGGTGCGTTCCACCACCCACTTTATTCTTAGGTTTCATACGGAGAGGTTCACGGATATTCTCAAGGTTTATTCCCGGGCAAAGCGGCAGGAGAAACAGCAGTTCGGTGAGTGAAAAAACCTTGTTATCACGTACGCATGGATTTTCTTGAATCACATTGCTGATTTCTACTCAAACAGGTGGATACCACGAGGTGATTGGGGTTGTGCTTCGGACCCAAGCGGAAGGAGCGTGAGCATCCACAACGCAGCATATGATCCGATTCAAGAGTAATATGTATTATAATATGAGCGCAGTAAAAAGCAAATCATCTGTACGCAACTGGGGAAGTAATGAAACGAAATGAAAGGAATGTGTACCATGATACAGTCATTAGAATTTCTAGGACGTGTGTTTTGAACGAGTGTGTATTGATTGCTAAGGCCTAAGGGGACGACCGGAAAACCAAAGGAACGGAGACTGTAGGCTTGGGGTATGGTGGTCTGATGCGAAAAACAAGTGGGGATATTGGGGTATGGTACCAGGTGTGTTTGAAAAACTCAGTGAAGGGGTGTGTGACTTGTCGTTGGTGGTCGGCTGAGAGATACGATAAGGGATCATGAAAGAAGGTGATGCGATAATTGGAAAACATGTAAGTACTAAAAACACGAGGCGAAAAAAACAGATGTGAGGATTAAGGATGATGATTGTGAATGTGGCAATGCACCCATGATTACGAAGATCTCATGCCATCGCAAGTCATCTTAAAAATGCCAGGAGGTATGGCGTGAATGGAAAAATAATGAGGCGATTACGATAGTTAGGAATATATTGAATCCAACACGGTGAGTTGTGAAAGAAGGAAAGGCGGGGGAGGTATTAATTCAAATTGTCAGACAAGCAGAGAAAGAAAATCCAGAAATCCGAACGAACGCAAAACACGTTCGCCACAACTCTTAAACATTGGTCAGATTCGGGTCATTAGCCAACATCTGGCGGTAAAGACCAACGCCGGAGTCTTCCGAAGGTGCAGGGGAAGCCAACCCTTTGTGAGGTGGTGTGGCAAGCATCGAGTTCATAGTCGGGCTCGTGGTTGTCGCTCGAACAGCACTGCTGGTCTGAGACGTATTCCTCGCACGTTTGGGTGTTGGCGCCACCACCGGCGATCGGGTACTTGTGTCCCAAGCCGGTCGAGTGATTGTCGCCCTGTTGTAGTTGGTCCCTTCTTCAGATGGGGCAGGTGGGGCAGACGGGGCAGCACGTCGAGAGACAGGGGTTGTGGCTGCACGCCGACTAGCTGGGCGAGGATTCGGAGAACCCTCGCCCGAGACAAGGCGGGTACCAAACTTGGCGTTCGCAGAGGATTCACGACCATATGATGCTGGCGAAGCACCGCGCCGAGTTTGGGACGCAAGACGACCTTTGACCATGGGCTTCTGAACAGTGACCTTGTCGGCACCCCAGTAGGAAAAGCTCATCTTGCTCTTGCGGTCTGAATCATCAGACTCTGCGCCATTCTCGTCATCGTCCTCGGGCATGGGGACAATTCGGGGTTGATTGTGATAAAGAGTCCGCGATCGCGCGACGCTGAAACGATGTGATTAGCGAAATCTTGGGGTAGGCTTAGCATATAACTTACTCCTCCATTGATACAACACCCTCTCGGGGTTGCGCCACATCACCAATAGCCCAGGTTTCGATCTGATGAAGAGGATAAGTGGAAAGGTTATCTGGGTATAACTTGACGGACCTTGATAAATTTGTAGAGATTCCGTGGCTTAGTCTGCGAGTTCCGACGGCCAGTTGTCGCATATTTGGCTTTCCCTTGAAGTTCAGGTAAGGAATTCGTCCTCGAGTTGGTAGCAGCTACCAAGGGAAGGGAAGTGGTCCCTGTCCGCTGACACTGTAGGACCACGTCGTTGAAAGCAACCAACCACAAGTCCTTCTTCCCGCCAATGCCATTGCCACCTTGCAACACATCACTGAGTCGCTTGAAGGAGGACTTGCCTCTGACACCTTTGGTGTTAACGACTGGCGGAGGAGAAGAGCCCTTAGTGGAGGCAGAGAGGGGATTGAGGCCACTATTAGTCATGTACACCCGTTCCTCTAGGAGGACTCGAGAAGGTTTTGGGAGTGCCAGCTGTCGGACCTTGTCAAGTCCTTCAATTCTGGCAAACACGTCGCGAGTCTTGTCACGTTCCTCTTTTTGAATCTTCTCGTCTTCGATACTCCTGACGATTGACTCTATCTCTGCCACCATTTGAAGAGTACTTTCATATTCGAAAGTACTAGGGTCAGTATGGAAGAGAAGGTTCTGGAAGAGGAGAGGGTATTTGAGGAGGCGTTGGAACGGCTTCGATAGGGTGATGGCTAAACCCGTCTCCCCCTTGTCGGATGCCGATTCTTCCAGACGTTGGAGGACTTTGCAGACTTTTTGCCATTCTGCGGCGTCCTGCTTTTTGGGCTTTTTGGTAGAGACGTTGGACAATGCGTCGTCCACTTGTTCAAGGGCACGTTCTAGATGGAGAACATATTTAGCATATCCTTGGAAGATATCCGACTATGGAAGGAAGGTATCAGTCAGAGGATGTGATGGAAAGAGACACGATCATACGTTTGACACAAACACGTCCGCCAGTGAACGGACCAAGGGATACTGATCGTCGTAGCGCTTCTTCAGAGCTTCAGACAGTCGCTTATGACCATCAAGCACACCGCTATCAACAACTTCAAGGCAAATACGAAGATCCTCGGGAAGTTGATGGGGAGCGATGCCAGGCCCGAACGGACTTTCACCGGAGGTTTGGCTCTTCTTCAGTTTACGCAACATGGCTGGCTTGGGTGTTGCAGCCTCCTTACGATCTGGGGCTGTTGACTGCCCTTGACTATAATTCCTTTCTCTGGGGTTTTCCATGATGGTAGATTGACGTCCCAGTGATTGAGTAGAAGCTGACATGGCATTAATGCGCGCCGGAGGAGGTAATGAATGATGCGAACGAGAAGGGAACGGAACGGTGGGACCTGGACGCCCACGAGATGCGGCTTGACGATATGGCGACCTTGGGTGATTGTGCTTTGACGCTGGACTTGTGATTCCGGGTCGACCAGCGTCATCGTCGTCGTCATCAGTATCCAGTGATTCTCCGTCTATGTTCGGGGTATCTTTGTTACGTATTGACGTGGGACCCGAACCCGGTGTTGGACTTGTTGGGGTTGGTGACATAAATCGTGCAGCGATGGGAGGAAGTTGATCGACTGAGTCTATTGGAGAGTCTACGCGGTAATACTCGTAATCCAGGTTGGGCGTTGAAGATAGTGGCGTGGGGGCACTGGAGAACGGGTGTAAGAGAGGGTCAATGAAGGTGTCCTTCATCTTGACAAGTTCATGAACGTATCTGGCATGAAGTATGAGTGCGGTAAGCAAAAAAAAAGATACTGCACAGACCTCTCTTCACTCGAAATGATTTCAAACAGCACTTCTTGTCGAGTGCGTTCTCGTGAACCAATGTTTGACACGAGGTCCTCTTCGGCTACTTCACTCCATGATTGGGCTGCAAGAATGCGACTTCCGCTACCTTGAGACATCTGAGAGTAAGGTGTGATTGAGCGAATAGAGCCAGGTGTGTCAAGCCTATTTGGAGGAGGGGAGGCAGTCCGGGTTGAAGTAGCTTTCACGGTCGCAGATTTGCCCGAGCTGGAAAGGTCTGTTTTCGACGAAGAGGCACCGGCGGACGAAAGGCCGCGAGTTTCCTTCCCATGAGTCGCCTGGAAGCGGGATACAGTCGTTTTCAGGGGAGCAGAGGAAGGGAGAGCAGGAGTTGAGGGGGCAATAGAGGGAGAGTCCGGGAGGGCGCGATCGAGATTGACTGGTGTTGGGGGTGGGGATATGAAGGCGACCTTCTTCTGAACGTCGGTTGTTGCCAAGGATGTATTTACACTAGCAGCTGTTGCTTTGCGAGAACTCCTTCCAGCAGAGTCTGGCTCAACGCGTGTCGCGGACGAATTGTCAGTCGGATGGGATGGAGTCTGGGGTGCATGAGAGGATGTGCTTGGTGTTGGCGCGGTTGCCGAGGTGGACGTTGAAGTGGAGGGCGTGATCGAAGGTGGTAGAGGAGGCAGTGGTGAGGACGAAGAAGGGACTGGGGCCGTGGGTTCTTCGATGGGTGGGAGCGGGCGAGACGACAGCGGGGAGGATATCTGGGCGGGAATGATCTCGGGGAGGGGTTTGAAGGAGGCATATGTAGACGCAATCGACGTTATTCGCTGGGGCTCTTCTGACGGCGGAGGCCATGTGCGCAGCGGAGGAAACTTTTCCTTGTGGAGGGCCGGGCTGGGGTTTTGCTTGTCCTTGTCCTTGTCCTTGTCCTTGTCTTTTGTGCCGCCGAGATGCAGGCGGTGGAGGAAGGCCTTCATGGGGGACGGGAGCAGGAAGCGGTTGTTGGCAGAGCTGCACTGGCAAACGTCAACAACAAACACGCGGTCACACCATGCTCCCTGCTCATCACACCAAGCATCTGCCTTTCCTCACTTATTCCTTTCCCCCAGCAAACGCCTCCTTTCATCTCGCCCAGAGCGACAGTGGCCACGCTAATGGAACGGGCCTCTGGCTGGGCGGCCAGTGTCTGGCCCTCTACCTCGCGTCTCTGCCCGTCCCAGCCAGCGCCAGGGCAATCGAACTCGGAAGTGGCATCGGCCTCACCGCGTGCGCGTCCACGCTCTCCCTTGCTGTTCCCCAGCACTAACCCTTGTCCAGCCTAGCCTTGAGTTCCCTCGGCTGGCATGTCCTTGCAACAGACATTCCCTATGTCCTATCCTCCGTTCTCGCGCGAAACATATCGACCAACGTATCCCAACTTCCACCGCATGCCGGTGTTATCCAGTCCCGTGTCTTGGACTGGACTGTGGCCCCATCAGATTGGCTTTGGGACAACCCACTATCGGTGGCTTCCCCTGCCGCATCATCCTCGTGCCCCAACGACAACCTTCTAAAGCCTCCGTTTAGTCTCATCTGCTCAGCCGATACTGTCTACGCGCCAGAGCTCGTCGAGCCGCTGCTTCGCGCATTTCACCATCTCGCCACTCAGTCCTTTGCTATTTCTGGCCATTCGCCACCCATTTACCTCTGCATCGAGAGGCGCGATCCGCTTCTAGTTGACCGCTTGCTCGCTGACGCCAAGACCGCGTGGCAATTCAACGTGAACCGCATTCCTCATCACAAGGTCTCGAAAGCAATGAAAAAGGGTGCCTTGAGCTGGGAACCCTCAGAATGGGAGAGCATTGAAATTTGGAAACTGACGTTGTAGTTAGTGCATGTCTGGCCCAGACCCCACAAATCGCAGTTTAATATTATTTGTACCCGGCACGTGCGCCCACCCTTGCCTCCCATCGTCCATGTCCAACAACCGCAGCGAGCCACTTTCCATCGAGTCCTTGCTCGCAAGGCAGAAGCTGGAAAGGGAAGCCGCTTCAAAGGTAATTAGTTTTTTCATTTCGGTCTCTACGGCTTCTTCTCAACAGAAGCTCAGCCCAAATTCTTGTCCAGAGAGGAACGTGCCCAGTTGGCAATAGCAAAAAGGGCACAGGAAATTCGTGAGCAAAAGGAGAAAGAGGACAACACAAAGAGAGACCGCGAGGCTTTAGAACGGGATGCAGACGAGGTCCGACAGCGAGAACGCAACCAAGCTTACGCCTCCAAATCTTCCTCGTCTTCACGATGTACGTTTTTATGCTTATGTCGTTTCGTCGACTTTGCTCCGCATCTACTCATGTTCCACTTCCCTGCATCTATAATTCCCGCTCATTTGTAAAAACCAGACGACGACAGATATGACCGCGACCGCGACCGGAGACGAGACGGCCGCGACAGCCGCAGACAACCACCGCCGGTTGCATCTACGGCACCAGATGATCGACGCACAGCAGGTCGGGAAGGATATCAGAACGTTCCAACTGGCCCTCGTGCAGACAGAACAAAGACTGGTGCACCAGCCGCGTCATCTGCGCCATCTTCGGCTGCTTCAATGCCTCCACCGCCGGCACCTCTATCATCCTCTGTTAGCGATGCCCCTTCGGCACCGTACGTACCCCCAATGTCAGAAAATGATCTCAGTGCCATTCGTTCGCGGTATTTAGGCGCAGACAAGAAGAAGCGCAAAATACGGAAAATGAATGATCGGAAATTCGTCTTTGATTGGGATACTCAAGACGATACGTTTGCCGAAGACTCCCCTGTCGCAGTGGGGAGTAACCGCCAGGGTGCTCAAGTCATGTTCGGTCGCGGTCATTTAGCCGGAATGGACGACGGTGGTGGGGGTGGCTCAAGGAGGGCCAGTGCAGGGGCAGGGGCAGGCGTAGTGTTGGCCGATCCTTTGGAACGAAGAAAGGCCGTCAAGTCAGGCCTGGACGATAGACATTGGACTGAGAAGCCCTTGGAAGAAATGAAAGAACGAGACTGGCGCATTTTCAGGGAAGACTTTAGCATATCAGCCCGAGGTGAATTTGTCTTTCAGCCTTACCTCCGCTTTTGGCTCATTCAGTTTACAGGTGGTCAGATACCTCACCCGTTACGGTCGTGGGCAGAGTCCTCGATACCGGCATCCATTCTGGATTGTATTGAAAAGATTGGTTACAAGGAGCCTTCTCCCATTCAACGGCAGGCCATTCCAATTGGGTTGCAGAACAGGGACATTATTGGTATCGCTGAAACAGGTTCGTGGTCGACCCTTTGTGTAGCATGTTTGGAAGTCGACCTTCTCAAATTTCTGCGACAGGTTCCGGAAAAACCGCAGCATTTGTGATCCCGATGTTGGCCTTCATTTCAAGTTTGCCTCCATTCACGGACGATAATAGGCATCTCGGTCCCTATGCCTTGATTATGGCACCTACACGTGAACTTGCACAACAAATCGAGAGCGAAGCACACAAATTCGCAGGACCTCTCGGCTACAAATGCGTGTCCATCGTTGGAGGGGTACGTACAATCCACGTTTGTAAAAAGGTCATTATTTGTTAACCGTTATCGGCCGTCTGGTTGATTAGCGAGCTGTAGAAGAACAGCAATTCAATTTGCGTGAAGGGGCGGAAATTATCATCGCAACTCCTGGTCGACTGCGAGACGTCATTGAACGACATGTTCTCGTTCTTTCTCAGTGTCGATATGTCGTCATGGATGAAGCGGACCGAATGGTGCATCTTGGGTTTGAAGTGGATCTGACGTTCATCTTGGACGCACTACCATCGGAGACAATGGATGGGGAGGATGCCGGAGAGCAAATGGACGTGGATGGTCAGACGATGGTGAAAAAGGGACGAACACGGGTGACGACCCTGTTCTCTGCAACGATGCCGCCCGCGGTGGAGAGACTTGCGAGGAAATATCTAAAGAGGCCGGCAGTGATCACGATCGGCGAAGCAGGACGTGCGGTTGATACGGTCGAACAACGCGTGGAATTCATCAATGGAGACGAAAAGAAAAAGTAAGCATGCTTCTCGTTGGAGTGCTGTGGAGTCGGCTAACGGCATTGTTCAGACAACGATTGCTAGAGATTCTGAACAGTGGACAATTTGCGTCCCCTATCATCGTGTTTGTGAATCAAAAGAAAACGGCTGATATGGTGGCTAAGGATCTTTCTCGAGCCGGGGTAAGTTTTTTTTTTTGGGCCCAAGGGAATCGAGCTGAATTAAACGGGTATAGTGGGCAGCAGCTACATTACACTCTGGGAAAAATCAGGAGCAACGAGAGGCATCGTTGCAATCGTTACGGAATGGCGACGCACCTGTACTTGTTGCTACCGATCTTGCTGGCCGCGGTATCGACGTTCAGGATGTGAGCCTTGTGATCAACTTCCAGATGGCGGGGACGATCGAGTCCTATGTTCACCGAATCGGTACGGATCCAAACAGTGCACAAATCTCATTTCTATTGCTCATCTGCGGTTTTTAAAGGACGTACTGGACGGGCGGGCAAACTTGGGACGTCAATAACGTTCCTGACGAACGATGACGATGAAGTCATGTGGGTATTTTGGACTTTCTGTTTCTGTCTTTTCTACCGAATGTTGACCCTGACCGCTATGTTCTGTTTTGGATCAGGTACGACCTAAAGCAAGGTGAGGACAAGGGATTCCATCTCGTTTTGTGGTCCGGGACGACTAATGGGGTTTTTGTTTTTACTTTATGTGATTGTGTCTTTCCGGGACGGTTCGGGACGGACTACAGAAATCTCCAAGAGCCCAGTGTCAAAGGTGCCAGTGGAGTTGGCTAAGCATGAGGCAGCGCAACACAAGGTGTCGCGGGAGATGAAAAGAAAACGGGATGCTGAGGACCAAGGTTAAGTGCTAAAGCAGAGGTGCCTGAAGGGTCAGGAAGGTTGGTACTGGAGATATGACGCAGATGGTCGGTAAGAGCGACGGAGAGGATGATGGTGCTGCAGGCTGCAGGCCATTGGGTGCGGACATTGAAAGAATGGATTATTCTGGCTGATTTCTGGGGGATTATTCGCAAGAGACAAGCGTGAAGGACGGAGTGCCATAACGAAGGGTGTGAAATACGTCATCGTGCGTGGGTGGGTGGCCAACGTATTTTTATTCTGCGCACCGGCACATGTGCGAGGGCAGAGCAGGGCGTTGGCCATGTCGCAGCGTCTGGTTCGGACCGGACCGCCTAGCGCAAGCATCGGGCGCATCAGCACCATGTGGACCGCCATCAACGATGCCGGCCAGCCAGAGGAACCGCAACAGCCGGAATCGGTGCAAGTTGCGCTAGGCAACATGACACAATCTGGATTATGCAAGCCCCACCGCGGTGCGAGGATCCTCAGATGCAAAATATGCTGGATTTGCCCATTCCCCGCTTTATTTCCCTGCTCGGGCTGCCGAGCACGTCTCTGGCGTCGCAGGACGGGGGAGAAAATACAGGGGAGACACTGTTTAGCCCGAGGGCAGTGATAAGATAGCGCTAACACGGGCAAACAGCGTTGATTAATAATTGGGAAAATAATAAATAATTTTGTGGGGAGTAAAGTTGGTGTGCAAATGGGAGGAAATCGTTTAAGTTGCGGGTTGCTCCCGTCCTCGTCTCTTCTCGCCTTTCCCGTCTCGTCCATGGTCTCCCAGTCGTCCCCAAGTCCGGTAATGTCCCTTCCTCATCGTCGACCACATCCCCCACATGCTCATCCACACATCCCCCTCATCCAGCTCCCCATCCCAGACAACAACCACCCCGCTGACGACGTCCGACATCACAATCATCATCAATCCCAGGTCCTCCCAAAGCTCGCAACTCCCTCTTCTCCTCCCTCCTCCCGTTTCCACTTTGGCCAGCGCAAGGCCTCTTTCACGATGCCGAGCTCCCCTTCATCAGCCAACCCGCCATCTCCACCTCACAACAAGCATGGCCCCCTCCAGGATCTCAAGCGTTTTCTAAACAACCATATCCCCCATCCTTCGCAGCCAGCACCACATACCCCACCTCGTGCTGACAACCTTCCCGACCCCTCTACCTCCTCGTCTCAGCAGCCAAAGCCCTCATCTGCCGCTCAGGACCCTTCTCATAGGCTGTCTACGCTCATACGCAAAGATAAGGACAAGGAAAAGGATAAGGAAAAGACCTCTCCCAGCATTAAGCAGAGCAAGGATCGAACAACTCCTTCGCCAAATCGCTCTCCCGCCAGCTCAAAGCTCAGCTCTGTCTCCCCTTCGTCAGCTGTCACTGACACATCATCCAAGCAACCTCCACCCTCAGAAACCAGCTCCGTTCATCACCACAAGCTCCCCGTTCCCCCTAATCCATCCCGAAGTTCGGGTTACTCGACGCCAGGATCCCACTTTTCGCTTCAAGATGCCACCCAAGCCCATCTTACCAAGAAATACGGCAAATGGGGTCGGGTTCTCGGCAGTGGTGCTGGCGGCACTGTTCGCCTTATCAAGGCCAGTAGTAAAAATGGAGGCGGCATCTTTGCAGTAAAGGAATTCCGGCCGAAGCGATCGGGCGAGAGTGAAAAGGAGTATCAGAAAAAGGTGACAGCAGAATTCTGCGTCGGCTCGACTTTGCACCATCCCAACATCATCGAAACCGTTGATATCGTCTCTGACCGGGGCCATTACTACGAGGTGAGCTAGTATTTCCATGCATACAACTCTTCCTCCCCGGTCCCCCCCTGTTGTCGTCATCGTCAGCTCAGGGGGGATGGAAGGGCTTTCGTGATGCGCGGTAATATGTGTGTGTTGAAATTAATTACAGGTCATGGAATATGCTCCATTCGACCTCTTCAGCGTTGTCATGTCGGGTAAGATGTGCCGACCAGAAATCTATTGCGTCTTCCGCCAAATATGTGATGGCGTCGAATACCTCCATGAACTTGGCTTGGCCCATCGTGATCTCAAACTCGACAACTGCGTCATGACCACAAACAATATCGTCAAACTCATCGATTTCGGTACCGCCACTGTCTTCCATTACCCTGGCAAGGCTCACACTCCTGCCACAGGGGTCGTCGGTAGCGATCCTTATCTCGCGCCTGAAGTCTTGAGCAAAGACTCTTACGACCCGAGAAAGACCGATGTCTGGAGTGTCGCTATCATCTTTATGTGCATGGTCCTCAGGAGGTTCCCTTGGAAGATTCCCGATCCCAAGACAGATCCAAGTTTCAAGGCTTTCGTTAATGCCCACCCCGACTTGGCCCAGACACCCGCACCCAAACCTCCCAAAGATCAGAAGGCTGATACGTCTGCACCCATCGACAGTACTGTTTTGGCCACGGCCTCAGGTCTCCTTAAACCGGAACGTGCATCCAGCACAGGGACTTCCAATCCTGATTCCGAGGTTGCAAGCAATGGTACTGTATCGGAAACCACCTCCATCCTCACCTCGTCCTCAGACCCTCATTCAGAGACGACGTCTATCACAGCCCCACCGTCTCGCGATGTTGCGGTAGAATTGGCTCTCAAATCTCAAGCTCATGACGAACTGCGGAGAGACTTGTTACAAACATTGCAAGCCCAACAGGCTTTGCCATCGCAAGGCAGTACGACTACTCTTCCGATAGCTGGAACTGGATTGCCCCTCCATACGTCTGAAAGCCCCGATGAATTGGATCCTTCGGTGCTCACCTTCGCCCGGCCTGGGGACTCGACAGAGTCATTACCGGTAAATTCATTTGCACCATTCCCATCGATAGCCAGCGACGACCTCCCTACACCTAGGGTTGCCGCTGCCCCTGCACCACCGTCCATTGTTGACGCAGCCCTTCTCGCTCCCACTGGACTCCGACCTCGGGCTGCTACTTTGAATGCCCTTGAGCCTAAATCACCGTGTCCTACTTCTTCCGATAATTTCACGAGTCAGCAGGCAGCTCCTGCGGAACAACCACAGATACAAGAATCCCCAGCCCCCTCGATAGAAGTCAAGGTCCACGGACCCGAACCACCACCCACGACACAGCCTACTACAACAACTACCGCTCCTTCGAGCAGTACTATTCATGAACCCTCAAAGAAGCGGCAACGGTCAGATAGCGTGACTACATACCATGGGGGAGGTGCCGAATCGATATTCCGACTATTGCCTCGGGAAACAAGACCAGCTCTCAGGCGGATGCTATATGTGGAACCAACAGCCCGTTGTACATTGACAGATCTATTGAAGGGCCGTGGCAAGACAAGCAGTTTGCTCTGCGGTTGCCGTACTAGGGATGGGTTGACAAATGGCCTCGAAGCTACTCCGGGACCTTGTATCGATCACGATTGCGATCCAGAGGATGAGGATGACGGTGACGATTGGTTGAGGAACATTGTTCCTTGCTCTCGCTCAGGCGTAACACCCACTCACTTGCACATAAAGGTCGCAGTAGATGAGAAGTCATCGAAACGTCGGTTCTTCTAAAAAAAGATCATGATCTTTTCCAGTTAGTCGCCTTTACGATCCTCAATTGCGATTTGTTGGTTGGGTATTTGTGATAAGGCAGCCGAAGGTAACGGCATGGTGGTGTTGAGGAATTCCCGTTTGATCCCCTACCTTTCCCTTAGTCCTCCTCCCTCTCCCCTTCCTCTATCGCCCGATTTTTTCTTGTGACACTCGACTCGCATCCTTGTGCAACACCACAAATCCCTCATCCCCACGCCATCGTATCACCTCGCACTGTCGAAATCAAGAACCTAATTCCCGCGATCCTTCTGACGAAACGACACATGTCGACCAAACTCATCTCACGCCCATTCGATATGACCCGATCTTATGTCCCATCTTTGATTCCCCTTTTGCTGTTTTTCGTTTCTTTTTCCCTCTCCCTCCTTTTATACATATATATATTCACTATACTACTTTTCTGAGTAGATTTATGTTCACATTACTCGCCCCCCTTTCTCTTACGACCTCCTTTTATTTCTTATCCTCGATGTGGACATACCTTCGACATCCTCCCCCTCTCTCCTTTTACCTGCATCCACCTGTGCTCATTCAGCACGCGCGAACGACTTTCCGCTTATCCGCGTGGCCGTTTCTCTCGCGTCCTCTTTTTGCAGTTTCGTGCGGACAAGTCTCTGTCTACGAGAGAAACTTTCGAGGAATTCGCTGTACTCTTTTTTGTTTCGCTGTTACTTAGATATGGAAATTCCTGTATTAATTCCGTTACAAATAAAGCGCTCGCAAGCCATGACATCGGAACAAAAAGCTTTTATTAGTCTAAGTGATACACGAGAGAAGAGCTAGCAAGGTACATCCTAATGATCCTATGGCAAAAAGGTGGTACTTCTTGTGTAAGGTTACAGTTCATCACGACGTAAGTCATCAAAGCTCATCGTGTACCGATCTTCGCGGCTGCTGCTGTTTTCTCTTTTCGTCCTTCTCAGCGTCCTTCTTACTTTCGCTCCGAGTCGTTATCTTTTCCGCTTTAACATCAAAGCCAGCCGCTCGTAAGGCGTTGACCAGTTTATCCGCAGTCCCGGTCCCTTGGCCATCAAGATCATCCAGTTCTACCACTAGCTCCCCATCGTCGATATATTGCTCAAACGCCATCTCGCCTTGTTCCGTTTCCAGATTGTCATCGGACATCATGGCTTGTAAAGCCTTTCGAACGAGCTCTTTATAGATTTGGTCCTGGCTCTTGCTATTCGCCTCCGAACCACCGAGCGCTGAATTCGAGTTGGCATCCTTGCCTTTGGGGGGTGCCTGTGCAGGATGAGGTAGAATAGGTTTTCGGCGAGGAGGTTCAACTTTGAGGGGATGATCTGACTCTGAGAGGTCTGTAGGCTGTGATGGATCAAGGGTGGAAACGACCTCGCGGCAACGAATCAGGGCTTCTTCCTCGGCGTCACGGCGAGATTTGAACCCTGGTTCGCCACAGAGACGAGGGGTGTGCACGACGAGAACATATGAGCACGTTTTCGCCTCCTTGACAAACAATATGTTGTCTGTCATCGCCATTGAACAGTGGAACTAAATTGCGGATGTGGGATTTTTCCGGATATTTCGGAGTATCATCGACATGGCCAAGGGAAAAATGGAAAGAAAAGAAAAGGAGCCAGGAAAACACGTTCAGTTTAACGAACTCATGACACACAGAGATCTGCAGTGAAATGTGATTTACCTGAACCTCGACTTCTCGGTGTTTGCCTGTCTTATCGCAGACGCTCCCATCACCCCAGCGTTGAACGAGGTACCTAGATCCAGCGGTACGTGCTAATTCGAGGTTGGCTGCTTGGGCATGTTGTTCCGCGAGCGTCAGATCGGCACCTGGTTCCGGCGCAGCTGGAGCTTTTCCTAGAGTATACGACTCCCACTAATCAGGGCAACGAGGGAGGATATGAGGATAGATGGATCTCAGCCAGGATCGATGAAAAAGACTTGCCTCAGGGTCCTCTTCGGGTTTGTAGCTGCCTGGGGAAGGTGAAAGACCGGAAAGTTAGTTCTTGTGAGAATTACACATGGAAAATGGGTTTAGACAATGTATGGGGTCCGATAATGGGGGAACGTGACCAACAATACCAGAACGCCGCAGACAGGAGGTATGAGAAGAGAGTAACCGTTAACAGGGATGCCTAGTCTTGTGTCTGATGGACTGGGGCTTGGAAGAATAGATACTCACCGCCAGCGTGGGGATGAGCCTGAATGAGCTCCTTGAACTGGCGAATCTCGTCGTTGTGACAATACGAGTAGGTAAACCATCCTTGCCGATGCTGCTCGCGTGCATTGAGAAATTCCGACCATGGATTCTCCAACACGAAGATAAGATACATACATAAAGGCAGCTTCCGGTCAGCGGTTGGAGAAGCGACCAACTCCGCGCTGGTGTAATTTCGGCCTCTGGCTCTTCGTCTAGCGGCAGGTGTGGTATGTCCAATGGTTTGGGAATTAGGCAAAGAAAGCTGTCATTTGGACCTAGCTTCATACGCTCGAGAGTGTATGCCGGCTGAACACTCGAGGAGGCCTGGACGCGAAGAGTGGCTGAGAAAACGGAAAATCAAGGCAGCACCAGGCAGAAACCCACCTCGGACGAAGATGCAGGATCTCGGAAGGGGTCAGCACCCTCGATTCCCTTGAAAGACGGGTTCCAAGGACGTTCCAGAAACTGTTGTTCACCACCCGCTAAACCTTCTGCAAGCCAGCGTTCGGCGGTCTGGTTGGCGACGGGGAGACGGTTGAGGAAAGAAACTCTGTACTTGGGGAACGCATGGGGGTCGTCTGGCAGAGAATGGAGGAAGCGGGCAGCGGTGAGGGCGGGTAGGAAGAGGAGGGGAGTGGTCGGGCGCATACTTCGAGTGACACGTCGGAAAGGGGAAAATAATAAAAATAATGATGAGGTGAGAAGTCCGCGGCAGGGAAATACCGGGGCTTGATTGCCTTATTGGGTGAGAATTCTGGTCGAGAATTGGGGATGGAAACGGGAGGAAAATTCGGCGGATAAGAAAAATAAATTCCGAGTGGGATTTGTTGCCGAAAATACTTGGGATTTGTGACGCTGGCTGGCACCACGTCCCATGGCTCTCGCCCTCCCGCGCGCAGGCCGCTCCGTCCGCCCCGCCCAGAGGCTCCACAGCGCGTCCACCCTCGTCGGGCCCACGGTCGAGTGGTGCCAGGACAGGCTCCCTGCCCAGCACAGACGAGCAGATTACGTGAATGCGCCCCTTCAAAATCAGGGGTAAAATTGGGACGAACAGGAATTATAACGCAAGATTGGGATGGTGATAATAATAAAAAAGCGATGGTTTGGCTCCCAAATGCACGCGAGGGAACAATACAATACATTTTCGAATTCTTCTATATTCGGCAGTGAATTGTCATTCATTAAAGCCGGGCCACGCATTCTTTTCCCCACTTTCTCTCTCTTCCTTGAACCAGTCGCTCCTCTGCGCGCCCTATTTCCCTCTTCCTCATCCCCCCATTAATCGCCGTGCCATCGCGTGTCGCGGCCCCCAATGTCCTCCTCTCCTCGCGATCCCCAGGACGAGGGTGCGGATAAGCAGTCGTTGGACGAGTTAGATGAACCCCAAGCTGCAGGTGATGCTGAACCGGGTGAGCAATCGCGCTCTCTTATCACTTCTCCTCTTTAAAAAAAATCCCCCAATTTTGCCAACATTTCCCCGGCAATCCCGCTCATTATCGCTCTCGATTATTAGGTTCCGCACCGGCTGCTCCAGTGAAGAGAGGTCGTGGCCGACCCAAGGGCAGCAAAAATAAGAGACCAGGAGCTGCTCCTGCTGCAGCAACCGCAGAAAGTCCCTCCACCTCCACCGGTCGTAAGAAGCGCGGTCGTCCTCCAAAGGTGAGACGCTTTGCCTGGTTTTTGATTCACATTTCCCCATTCCTCATGCACCACCCCATTTCCCTCCCTCTCGCCTTCCCTTGCATCCAGGAACGGCCAACTGAAGGAGAGCCTCCTGTGAAACGGCCGCGTGGGCGTCCACCAAAACCCAAGCCTGAGCCTAGCGCTACCGAAGCTGCAACATCCGGCGATGCCTCAGGGTCAAGTACGAAGAAGAAACGAGGGAGACCACCCAAGAAGACAACTGCTTAGTTGCTGCTCTTTTACCACTATCCACACCTGCTTCGCCTATTTTTCTACCCCCTTCCTCTTGTGATTTGTGTGTTTGTTGTGTCTCCAGGACCGCGCTCTATATTTACTCCACGGTATTCCATCTTGAATCCCTCTATGTCTATCCGCTCATGACAACCCACGACATTCGTCTATTCAAGCCCCTTCTCCGTCGCTGCAATATCTTTTTCTCTTACAATAGCATCGAACTCTTTGGTTAGCCCTTTGCTTTTGGCCCTCGCCGTCCTAGTCGCTTATTTATGTTGTACATATGATCATATTGTTTTCGTTAGAACAGGTGTCATCCATGTACAATCCAGGTTTTTTCCAGGACACTTTTTACCAAGTGTGAGCCTCATGCCGTCCAATAAATGTCGATCTCCCAAGCTTCTAGTCACACATGTCTTCGGAAAAATACACGCAGGTAATCTCCGCTGTCCTACCTCTGGGAGAATGTCTTCATTTGGCGAACCTCTTGGACCTTCCAACTTGTGATATTCTTAAAGCACCTTCGACAACCCGGAACTTCTCAGGAGATCTATCGTATTGGTAAATTGCGATTCTGACATGAAAGCTAGGTTTGGCTACTACACCAACACCGACCATGCTATTCGCGTTAACCATGCACCAGTCAATCCAACGGCGGTCACACTCGCCCATCCTAGACCCGTAAGAATTTTGGCTTGTCGTTCGGCCTTCTTCTGGGCCGTGGCATAGCTTATATCCGGCCTAAAAGTGACCATCGTATACAATGGAAGCCATGCGCCAGATACCCCTGGAGGGAAGGGAATGCGCGATAGAATGGGAACCAAGGAGGCTAGGGGCGAGATCTGCCTCGAAGTCAAAGAATAAAGAATATTGTCTAGAGTTTTCTTAAATAGATAGGATAAAGTTACAACAGAGTGACGCATTTCGACGCTGCGCAGGGGGAACGAGAAGGAGAGAAGTCTTTAGTTTCGGAACTAGTCCTCAGGTTCGGGCACTCACTAATTGTTCATGGCTAGGTTAGAGATAGCGACCAAGTCTTCGTGACGGTTTTCTGAGTAATGATTCAAAGCACTTGCCAAGTGCTCGTCAACGGCGTCGGACCGGCCCAGAGAAAGAGCTTCAATTCCTTCTTGTAGGAATAGTGCAGAGAGAACTCTGACGTCTTCGAGGCCACAGTTCAGTCCCTGTCCGTAAAATGGAACCATAGAGTGTGCTGCGTCTCCGAGAAGGATAACGCGGTCCTTGTAATGATAAGGCATGGCCTAGGATGGATTCAGTCAGAATGAGCTCTTTTCTGATTGAGCCGAGATGGGCTATCACCTTTGTACAAATCAGTGGACTCCGAGGGTTTCGGGTGAAGTCGTTGAGGAGATCCTTCTCTCCGATGATTTCCAGTGCGTCTGGAAAATGTGATTTAAACCATGCCAGAATGGCACCGGCGGAGTCGAGGCGATCCAGCTCTACACTGGGTGCAAATAGAGTACAGGTGAAGGACTTGTCCTGTGCAAGGTGTCAATAAACAAGGGGAAATGAGTATTAGAATTACCTTGTTGGGAAGCGCAATGAGCATGAAAGAGTGACGAGGCCATATGTGAAGGTGATTCGGGTCAAGAAGGAAGGTTGGTTGGCCATTGTCCCCTCGGCCTGCCGGCATTTTCAATTCGACGTATTCGTCCCTAATATATTCCTGACTGTAATTCATTCTGTTGGAAACGGGAAAGACTAATGTGAGTGTGAGATTCAAAAACTGGGGTTGAGAGCCAGAGCTTACCTGACGACTCGCATCATCTGTCTTCGGATTATCGAATAGCTGCCGTCTGCCCCCACGCAGAAATCAAAATCCACGATGTGGTCCTCGTTGGCCATGGCATCGTGGACGGTCAATGTTTTGAGGTCGAAATTGGCGGAAATGACTTTGTGATTAAAAAATATACGAATATTACTAAAGGTTGAAACTTCTTCCAAAAGCCCTTCGTTGAGAAGAGCTCTATCGATCGAGTTTATACACTGAAATGAGACCAAATGAATTAAGTTGGGCTTTGTGGATAGGGTGGGATACGGACCTGGCCATCCTTGTCGTACAGCTGACTGTCAAGAGACCCTTTTGGATTATGAATCATACGCCCGCGCATGGGTATGGCTGCCTGCAGAAACCTTTGGGCGGCACCTGGGTGGACGATCTCGAGGGCGGCCAAGCCACGGTGCGAGATGGCCAGATTTATTGATCGCTGTTGCGCCGCAGCCTTTGAAGAAGGGAGGCGCATATCTGCCGGAATTTGGAATTTGGAATTGTCACGCTCCAGGAGGCAGATGAGACTGACCTGCACGACCTTCGTACAGAGACACAGACCAGCCCGCCTTTGCGAGGGCGATGGCGCTCAGGCAGCCGACTGGCCCAGCGCCGACCACGACAGCACGCCTTGGCTGAGCAGACATTGGGTCGGACGACGTTGGATGCAGAGATGATGACGACGGTAGCTTGGTGATTACCGACATAAGGCCCCTAATGGCGATCACGGGATCTGATATCTAATCTGCCTCCGCTCGCAGCGCATGGACGCGGTTCGGGGCAGGGCGACGCTCGGATCATGTCTTTTTCTGCGAAATAAAAGCGCGATTATCCTTGTCAATCCTCCGTGCATCCCCCTCTGCCCCCGCCACAATGTCGCCAGCCCAGCTCCCGCTCTTGTCCCACTTTTACTTGCCCACAAACGCCCAAGTCGGGGGCACACTGCGCCCTGATCCTGGTAAGCTCGTTAGCGCCTCTTCTCTCGCCTCGCTTCTCACACCTCCCAGATTCCAGCTGCACTTACCTTTGCGGGAATTCCCTGGGCCCGCTCTCCCACCGCTCAAGCACCCTCGTCCAGGAGGAACTCGATGTATGGCGAACTCGGTCAGTCACCTCTATCATGACAGGGACAGTTTGATCCGAGCAGCTTCTTCCAGCGCCGTCGTCGGTCATTTCTCGCATCCACAGAACAGACCATGGACTAAGCTGGCAGACGAGGTCAGTCCTCTGTTTGCGGACTTGGTAGGTCAGTTATACTTCATATCACTCCCGTCACCAATAAAATCACTTACGCTATATGCTATAGGGGCGAAAGAAGGCGAAGTCGCATGCATGGGCACCCTCACCGCGAATCTTCATTTGATGATGAATTCGTTCTATAAGCCCACTCCAGGCCGTTACAAGATTCTGTGCGAATCAAAGGCCTTCCCTTCGGATCAGGTTAGTCCAATGGAATTCAAAAAACACCCCACCTCACCGAATTTGCAACCCCCGTTCTTTCCTAGTATGCCTTTACATCACAAGTCCTTGCACATGGTCTTGATCCGGCCACTGCGATCCTCGAGATCTCGCCACGGGAAGGCGAATATACCCTCCGAGAATCTGATATCCTCGATACCATTGCCAAGGAAGGCCACTCCATCGCCTTGGTTCTCTTCAGTGGTGTTCAGTACTACACCGGCCAATTTTTCGCCATGGAGAGCATAACGAAAAAGGCTAAAGAGCAGGTAAGTGAGAAAAGCCCTACTGTAACCCTCATAAGGCTCCGTTACGTTGGAATACAACCCGTCCGCCGTCGTCCTTGTGTAATCGACTAGCACGAGTTTGCTTGACGTTAATATCTCTAATGTGGCTAGCGCGATTGCTAACATGTCAACCACAGGGGTGTATCTGCGGCTGGGATTTGGCACACGCAATTGGGAACGTGCCTCTGTCTCTTCATGACTGGGGTGTCGACTTTGCCGTTTGGTGTACTTACAAGTACCTTAATTCTGGCCCAGGTGGCATCGCTGGCCTGTTCATGCATGAAAAATGGAACCAAGTCGAGCGTCCAAGGTCAGCCACCCAATCTACCCTATTTCTCCCGCGTTATATTCAGCTACGTTATTTCTCAGGTTTGCCGGCTGGTGGGGCCACGAACTGTCCACACGCTTCGACATGCCTCCGGAATTCTCACCGATCATCGGTGCCCAGGGGTTTCAACAATCCAATCCATCCGTCCTTGCGTTAGCATCGTTATTGGGCTCACTGCAAGTATTCAAAGAAGCTGGCATGATGGCGCCACTCCGTGAACGCTCGATAGAGTTGACCCTCCTTTTGGAATCTCTACTCACACAATCCAAATATTTCGTTCCTGCCAGTCAGGTCAAGTCACAAGCCAATAGCAAAGTCTGCTTTACTATCATTACACCCACCAACCCCCTAGAAAGAGGTTCGCAACTATCTCTCCTGTTCCTCCCGGTAGGATCTGGCACCATGAAACGTATCTTTGACGTCCTCTGTCAACATGGCGTGATTGGCGACGAACGAGAACCAGATGTGATTCGATTGGCCCCTATACCGCTGTACAACTCAGAGAAGGACTGTCAGGATGCTGCAACCTATTTAGAAAAGGCTATTGACACAGTCGTGTCGTAAAACCAGCATTTATAAATTATCTAGCATTATCTCCGTACGTGTCTTCTGGATGTTTGTTGTATTTGGAATCATCTGTCAATATAAAATCACGAACGATGTCCACAAATATAGGGTCTCCCTTTAATATGTCGTTGTGTTCCCTTCGCAATCGATTGAGGTTCGCATGAATATCACTCTGGTGTGAATTCTTCTTCAGGTCCCGAAGATGTCCAAGCATAGCTTCGCTCTGAGCGACGTCCACAAGTGTATCCCCTTGAGAATGAACGACCAGCCAACGTATGGCTTCGTTTCTAAATGGGTATTTGTTGACAGAGAATTTGGAATATGCGGCAAGGTCGCCAAACGTGGGTTCGATAAACCAATCACGATAAGATGGAAAGTGAACAAGTAAGAGGTCGATGTCGAAGATGCCCTCGGATGTAACGATTCCTTGTACCGATTGGAGTAAGGATGTCGAAGGAAGGAGACTTGGCGTCACCGGTGACGTATCAAGGAAGATGGATGCTAGCATGTGAGCACTGCAGCTGTGTCCCATCAAGTATAGCTTAGTGGGATCGTAGAGGCGTCCAGTGTTATCGTGTTCCGGCCCTTCCCAGTTCAACAAGAAGGTCAGAAAATGTAAAATATCTTCTGCGTGACCTGGGTGTTGGAATTCATGATCTGAACCCGTAAGACGATAGTTCGGTACGGCCACAGCGAATCCTATGGCATCAGCTAAGGATCTAGCAAGCCCGACGTGGTCCGACTTGTCTTCCCTTGACCAATCAGTCAGATGATTGTAGCTACTCGCGTAGAGAATGCTATTGCACGTACGAACGCCACGCTCCACCGTGTACAAAGCAGATCAAAGGGTTTGCCTTGGTCGCCGCATTGATGACATCGCCCGCATTATGCGGAAGGTGGAGATCAAACCTGTGGTATAGGCTCCTCTCGGGGGAGTGGATGTACGGTATATCCAGGAGACTCGACATCCTGTGCAGCGCAGTCCAACGGACCAATGAACAGTGGTGCCGCAAGACGGAACTTGCGATCGACGTACGGCCCTGAGTTTGACGCCCGTAAAATATGGTCATGTGACCAACGTCACTCCCCCCGATGATGTCATAGGTAATGGAACCAGACTATATGAGCCTCAAAATCGTTTCAAACAACCATTCCACCGTTTCTACACTCTCTACAATGCCGTTCACTGGTACAGACATTTGCAAAGTACGTTGCTTCTCAAACTTGCACTTCCTCCATCAACAAACCGTGCTTTAGATTATCGCCGCTGTATTACTTCCGCCGCTGGGAGTCTTCCTCGAGGTTGGCTGCAGTGGCCAGTTCGTACGTTGCTCAAACACCCGGGATGGGCACAACTTAAATTTATCGCTCTAGTTCTTGAATATTGTCCTGACAATATTAGGTTACATGTGAGTTATTGGCCTCATATGCTCTCCCTTCGAGTTTGCTGACCCGGTTTGCAGCCCTGGGATAGTGCATGGTAGGCCTCGTCCAGAGCGTTTCAGTACTGTACTCAACCACAATCTGCAGCATTATATATCATCTTCAGATATTAGCATTAAATAATCGGGGATACCTTGCATCCGGACTGTATGATACGCCACACCGATTAATTATCACGTAGCACTACTCGTCGTCGTCGTCGTCCTCTTCGCTCTCTTGCTCGTCGAATTGTTGAATCATATGAGAGCCTATTGTCCTGCATTTTTGATAATTTTCTTGCCTTGATTCGGGTTGACCGACTCCCATGGCCGTAGGCGAGGCGTGCCATGCACGAATATCGTCTTCATCAACAAAATCGGCCTGGTACAAGGCCGCAAGGATCTGTCCAAATATTGGCAATCGTGGCGACTGCGCACAATGAAGCTATCAGGGGTTGAATATATGCATTGGTACGATATGGTTGGTGGACAGACCTGTAAGCAACTGATGGTTTCAACTGCGTCGATGCCACCAATTTGGTCAATAAGAGGTCCCCATCGGGTGATGACAGTAGCAATTTCCTTTCTCTGTGGCACGGCCCCATCGACGATCTTGATCCTGTCAACGATAGCTGCGACGACGGCTTCCCGGACACGAGAAAATGGTACGTTGCTGGCCATACGCAAAGTCTTCAATTCGACTGCTGCATTATCGACCGAATGATCCTCAGCAAATGCACGCTCTAGCGATTGTGTGACTTCTGCTTTGAATTCGGATTCTGCAATTGCATCCGAGGTGGGTATCGTAGGAACACCAAGAGGAAGGGACGTCGCCGAGGACGCTGCTGAATATGCGAATGAATCCGAGGATTCACCTTCGTCAGAAGTTTCGCTCTCATTATCGGAGTCTTCATCACGGTCCAGCACAGCAGGATCCCAAGAGTCATCACCTGGAAGGGAATAAAATCAAACGCGATAAATTACGAAGGTCATCCACGTACCGATGCGCATATAAGACAGGTTCTTATGATTTTCGACATCGTCCTCGTCTTCTTCCTCAGGAGGTCCCTGAGGCCAAAGAACGGCGTTGGATCCCTGTCCTAATGGATATGCTTCTGCGTCATAACCTTACGTGGACTCAGCGAAGTTCATTGAGAGGGGAGAAAACGCACCAGCTTCGATCTCATCCAAGTCAGAATCCTCCTCCTCCTGGTCATCATCCTCGTTTGAACCCTTTGATGGCTCTGAAGAGGCAGCTATTGCTTCACGTCGTTTGGTCAAACGGTCGAACGGTTTGAGTGTAACATGAGGTCCAAGAATAACACCGTCCGCAATCAGACAACCACGAGGTATGTAAGTATGATCGAGTATTGTCACTCCTGCACCGATAATACTCGAGGTGACGGTACAGTTTGCGCCAATTTTTGTTCCGTCGAAGATATAGGCATCCCGGATGGTCGTCCCAGAGTCCACGACACAATTCTGGCCGACCACTGAAGAAAGGACTTGAACGTTTTCGCCCAGCTTGGAGGAGGCTCCAATTAAGGTGTTGTTGCCAATCTTGCACGTCCTTTTGAGGTTGTCAGCTGAGTACCCCGGGCCGCTTCATGGTGAGAGGACAATTGAGCGTACCGTGCCAGGGATACAGAATTATCCTTTGGGAGGTATTTGTTGCCACGCAACTGTTCATAGAGGTGTCCGCCTGGATGGTTATCATCCGGGACAAGCGGGAAGGTCCAACGAGAAAGAATATCCTTGCTGCAACCGGTACGCCATGAGAAAGGGAAAGTCAACGGATATATGCTGCGAACCCACCTGACCGAATCATAGCTTTTCGTGTCCTTCACACGCGCTGCGTATCCTTCTGTTGCGACATAGCAATATACGTTTTTCATTAATAGATCTGATGTTAGGACCCCATGAACGAAATCACGTCGTATATCGGAGTAGTCAAAATTGTCTTGAAACAAGGACGGTACCTAATATGTCTGCTGTTCGCATTAACAGCACGAGGAAGAGCGCAGATGACATACCTCAACCGAGCAAATGTCTATAGAGCAGTCTATAAGGTCGTTCCGGATTTCAACTTCAGAGTGTCCGGCCAAAACCTCTCTCGGTATACGAACGGTAGTCGTGGGTGGATGTCCTGATATAGGTTCATAGTACAGACATTCAGATGTCTCCGGCTGTAATACGAAGACGGCAGAATCGGCCTGAATCCTTCAGCGGCTTGGTGAATTATATGGGAGCGGCGGCGGCAGGCTACATACCTCGTGCGATGTTGCACCCCACTTTCCTTGACCACCATCGTCATAATAGCATCCTTGTTCGTTTTCCGCCTCTCTTTGTGAACCCTTACGACCTCATCAATGCGGATGTTGCTTATAAGATCGCCCATAACGAGGACAAAGTCGGACGTAACAAGCCCTCGTGTATAAATGTCGCGCATGGCATCGCCAGGAGAGAACGTTTCTTTCGCAGTCATGATTGGCACGATCTTTATGCCAGATCCCGGCTTAGACCATTTGGAATCCCTTGGATGGAAGTATAAGCAAAGTCCCAAGAGGGCCTCAAAGACGTACTTGATAGCTTTCTTGACTTGCGATGCATGAGATCGACAGACGACAAAAATCTCCTGCACCCCAGCAAGAGCGAGGCTTTCAAAGGTCCAGTCCAGTAGTGGTGCGTTGCAAACAGGGAGTAGGCACTAGCCTAAGTTGTGAGAAACCGTGATCAACCCCAGCTGAAGGCACGCACGCGGGGTTTCTGTGTTGTCAAAGGTCGAAATCGCTTGTTAAAGCTATCGGCAAGAACGACGGCTTGTAGGACCTCTTCATCGCTGTCAATGAGGTGTTCCTTGCCTGCGGCCGCAGATTTTTGGGCCATAATTATCGGAGGAGGATAAGGACTATCGCGCGGATCATGACTCGATTGCCTCATAGGGCTTTTTTTGTTCATCGCTCACAAGTAGTTTTAACTCCGATGAAGGCTGACAGTGAACATTACAGAAAACCTAAAGGACATTGGAGCACGATCCAATAAAAGGAAAGTAAGGGTATGGCTGGAGGACGCAGGATCGCGGATTAGGTATGAATGTGGATCAAGCTCGTCGTGATAATCATGAAAGGCAGAGTAAGGAAGAAAAGAGCAAACGAAAAGCAATCCGATGTATCATACGGAGAAGACTGACGTGGGCTGCAGAGTAGAAGTAACGGCAAAACGGGCTAGTGATGAATGTTTGTCGCGATGGTCAAGAGAAATTGGGGAAGATTTATAAAAAATATCGTGACTGTCGTTCGTTAAGGGGCACGTAGTGAACTCATGCAGCAGCAGCAACAACAGGTGTAGCGGCGGGGGCTGCCTCAACGGGCTTGGCTGCCTCCTCCGTCTCTGCTGGCTTAGTCTCGGCAGCCGGTGTTTCTGATGCGGGATTCTCGAGAGGTGCAACAGGAGTGGGCTCGTCGATCTTAGGGGGGTGCTCATCAACCTTGGCGGGTGTAGCCACTTCGGCCTTGGGCTTGCCCTTGAAGAAATCCCCGACACGAGCGGAGAGACGACGACCAACTTTGCTTCCCTTGGATTCCTTCTTCTCATCTTTCTTCTCATCCTTCTGCGGAGAGATCAGCGCCGGTATAAAAATAGAAATGCGGATTATATTTACCTTCTCCTCTTTTGTCTCCTCAGCCTCGGGTGCAGGAGTGGCCTCAGGAGCCGCGGTTTCGCTGGGTCAAAGATGAGACAAAACACTGAAACAAGTTCCGCATAGACTCACGTCTCCTTAGCGGGTTCGGCCGGGGTCTCCTCTGCCTTAGGAGGCTCGGCTGTGGTCTCGGGGGCAGGTGCCTCAGCGGCGGCTTCACCTTCCTTGGGAACCTCCTCTGTAGCCTGCAACGAAGGAGAACAATCAAACGAATTCGACGGGTTAAGTCGCCAACCAAACTCACCTCAGGCTCGTCCTTCTTCTTGCTGGCCTTGGGGCTCTTGGGAGCCTTGACCTTCTTCTCTTTCTCACCCTTCTTTTCTCCCTTGATAGAAGCGATCAATTTAGCGAGCAACCCAGGGCTCTTGGGGCGCTCCTCCTTCTTGGCTTCACCCTCGGCCTGGACAACCAAAAGTGATGAGCAAAGTCACCTGGACGATGTGAAAGCGACACTCACGGGCTTGGCCTCCTCCTTCGCAGGCTCTTCTGCGGCAGCGGATGCCTCAGCGGGAGCAGCATCAGTGGCAGGAGCGGGAGTAGCCTCAGCGGCAGGGGTCGCCTGAATGTCTCGGCGTCAAAAGCAAAGTTGGGGGAACGGAATAGAATCATACCTCAGGAGCAGCAGGTTCCTCAGCCTTCGTCTCGGGGGCGGGAGCCTCCTGAAAAGGTGCGAATAAGTGAAACGGGATAAAAACAAAGTGTCCGAAACGAACAGGGGCGGCAGGTTCCTCAACCTTGGATGCCTCAACGGGGGCGGGCTCAGCGGCGGGGGTCTCGACGGGCTTTGGGGCCTCGACGGCAGCAGTGGTAGCCTCGGCAGCGGACATTATTTCGACGCGAAGTGAGCTAAAAATGGGCAAGAAAATATGAGCACGACGAGAAGGGGGTAGGTTGGAGTGAAAGGAAAGTGGGCACAGACCTTAAAGGGTATTAAATTGACAAGAGAGAGGAAAGTTGCGTGCTACGCAGCGTATAAACCCGCTGGGATGACTGGGTCGTTGAGAGAAATAAGGAAGGAAGGGATGAGGAGTCAGACAATTTTAGCGTATCTGTCTTTATATTTGGTTCTGCGTGTTTGGATCGTGTTTGGCGGCTAACCGGATTTGCCCTTGCGATCCAACACACTTCTAGGGTCATTCTGTCGATGGCCAGGCCTTTCTGTCCGCTCTGCACCTCGATTCCTCCAAGGACACATCCCCCAGCATCGAAAAATATGCAGGAGAGCCTAAGCCATATACCGCACACAGCCTCAAACAGAAAGGTGAGCTGGGACCGGCGTTCACCAGACCAGGCTCCTGGGCGGCTCCTGGTTGATGGCCCGAAAAGGAAGCATCATCATTTTTTTATTCAACCCAAGCGCAAGATCACGTCACTATCGCTGGGCTAGGGTATCTTGTTTTCTGCCTGATAGCAAACGATCATTCGGTTCGCCACTCCCTGCGTGCCGTCCTGGCTTTCCTGTGAACTGACATTATGTGGCTTCCTATTGTTCCAAGTACCCATTGTAGTCCGGGGATCCACGCGAGTCGTTCCTATGTTTTTTCTCACGGTTCTTTGGAAGACACCGACGTTCGTCGCCAGCCAACGAGTCCTTCTTTTTGATAATCAGGCTTCTTGTTGATGGGCCCTCCAGCACTCCCATCTTCGCTCGCTCGTGGACGTTCCAAACGTCCACGGCACGTCTAAACAGCGAACCTTCGCTCTCCATAGCAGAATGCAGGCAGCGCACGTACTCCACACCACTCTCCATACTAATAGCCATCGCACCTCCGAACGTGTTGCGTGTAATGATGGTTCTGCCTCGTTGCGCGCGTGGCGTAGGGCTATAAAATTCATCAGGCCCACCCCTCGAGCCTCCCATCTTCTCAACAACCAGTCATGTTCGTTTTCGCGACGATTATTGCCTTTCAGCTCTTTCTTGCCTTCCTCTTACTCCTGCTCGTCTCCGTCTCTGTCCCAATCACGAAATCCATCTTTTTGTTCCGCCTCACAGCGGACGTCGGCTCGGATTTTCTGAGCACGAACGCGCATGGTTCGGTAAAATTTGGCCTATGGGGATATTGTCTCTCGGCAATTGATTTTTCGCAAGTCCCTTTCAGTAATTTAGACTTGCCGTTCTTGACACTGACATGTTGCGAATCTTTGATTACCCCATTTAGTGTCCTTGCCTTCGAGCACAGTACCACCGCTTCCTGCTCAGACGTACATCTTGGCTACACCTTTGATGACACCATAGCTTCTGCACTGTACGTACCCTCTTCCAATCCCACTCTCTCCTGTTTCGCCATTACCTAACTCTCCGAGTATAGCCATGTGAGTAAATACGAGCACCTTATCTCTCGCGTGACCACGGCTGCCCTTGTGATCCACCCAATCTGTCCGTCCTTCCGCTCTTATGACCTTTGATCGTACCCTCATGACATCTTCAATCTCTCAGCGGCAGCTTTATCTTTTCTTGCTCTTGTCTTTTCTCTCTTACTATTTCGTGCCGGCTCCAAGCATTATGTCAAGCGCTGCACACTAGCATGTCTAGTCACGGCATCTATTGCCGCTGTCCTCGGCACCATCGTCTTCATCGTTGACGCCGCCCTCATCGCGACGATAAGACACGAACTCGCCCACATCACAGATAATGTTCTTTCTCTGGGTTGGGGAAGCGCTGTAAGTTTACACCCATCGCCCCTTATCTCCATCCGTTTCAGGAGAACTTACTTGCGCACAACCTCCCCTCAGGTCTGGCTCACATTAGCCGCTGTAATGGCCCTTTGGGGCGCCGTGATAACGACTTCCTTCGCCCTGCGTCGGTAAGTATCACTTTGGACCGTCAACTCATGATGGTTGACCTATCCACGCGACCTTATTTCATAATGAAATCTATCTAGAAAACTCTGGCGGTCGCGATACTAATCTAGATAGCAACGCCGGTCCCGTCCCTGTTTACATCCCCATCGAAAGACATCGACACGCATCCAATAATGGACATCTAATGATCTCTGATGAACCTTACAACAAGAATGAGATTGATCTCATCCTCACCCGACCGAATCGACACCATCTTGGAATTCTCTGATGATGTAGCACGTGGATCAACAGTAGAACCTTCCCGATACCATGGATAAGCCTCCATAAATATCACCTTAGACCAACAGTCGTTGTATTTATGTCAAGTAACTTATAATAACACGTCAAAGTCCCGTCTCCAATTACAGATGTCATGCATTTGCTGTGACAGTTCGCGGTGGTGGCCGAAGACCTTTCGCTTTTATGCGCCGTCGTTTGGCCTCTGGTAAAGTGGTGTGGCATGGTAAGTGAGTCTCATCCTACTGAGCATCATTTATGGCAACGTACCTTCCAAATATGGTTTATCTTCGTCCGAGTCAAAAGCATTGCCCTCTTGCACCTCCTGTGCACCAGGATTGCCCATGACAACATCCTGGGCCTCGTCGGCCGCTTCAGCCACTGTAGCTGGCTTTTGTCGCTTTTCGACCTTGAATTTTGCGACGTAGAATCCGTCCATATTGTGCACGTGGGGATAAAATCGTCGCGTGAGCTTGAGATTTGAATTGAATACCTTTCCTCGATATTGTGTATAACCTTCTCGTCCAAATTCCAGATCTGTATCCACGAGTCGGATGTTGGGTCGCTTCCGCAGGGCATAATCCACGACGGCTTCGTTCTCATCCACGGTGACAGAGCACGTCGAGTATACGACGTAGCCTCCAGTTTTAGATTCAGGGCTGACACTATCTATGGCACACAGAATAAGTTGCTTCTGTAGATGCGATAGGAGAGTAAAGTCGCGGTCACTCTGAACCGCCAGGTTAGGAAGACACCAAGTGGGTGAGGCAAAGAAAGCGGCACCTTATTGAGTTTGACGCTCGAATCCTTGCTGATAACACCTGTGCCGCTACATGGTGCATCGAGCAAGACACGATCAAAGCCTCCCATGACTTTTGGGAACTCCCTTCCATCGTAAGAGCACACGACAACATTTTTGCACCCAAGACGGTGCACATTGGCCGTTAGACTCTTAGTACGAGCCTTGTTAGCGTCATTGGCGAACACTACGCCAGTATTTTGCATCAACGCAGCCATATGGGTGGTCTTCCCACCAGGTGCGGATGCCATATCTAGTATTCGTTCGTTTGGTTGAGGCGATAGTGCGATTACAGGAAGGAAGGAGGAGGCAGCTTGGAGCATGTAGTGTCCCGCTAGGTACTCAGGTGTTGCACCTTGCGAAAATGACGTGAGGTTCTGAAGGAGATAAAACGATTGAGCTCCAAACCTATTGGCACACTACTTTCGAAGACCTGTAGACCAACATTTGTCCATTTCCCGATAGGTTCAAGGTTTACGCCTCTATTGATAAGCGCCTGTGCAAGGTCTCGCCGTCTTGTTCGCAAGGTGTTCGTCCGTATTGTCACTGGCCGTGGTACCTCATTGGCCTCGAAGAATTCAACCGCCTATGCTTTGTCAATATCACGGAAAGGAAGATGTTAAAAGATAGCTGGACCTCTGCTGGGGGGAATAGCTGGAACAGCTTCTCGGCTAGAAAAGCATTGTACCCATAGTAGCTGACAATATCCGCCAGGAGTTGGGAGATGTATTCAGACCTCGACCTGAGAATAAAAATTGCGTTAGACTAAGCCGAGTCATTCAAACTACAAACCCTCACCGTCCCTTCTCTGCCAATTTTTTGAACTTGCCTAAAATCCGTATACACTCTCGTATCCGCCTCTGCACGAGATGTACATCAGGACCTCCGTTCGCAGCTTCCTCCTCGAGCTCCTCCTTTGTCAGCAGGCGGAATGGTTCTGCTTCAGCGTCCCCGTTCTGATCCTCTTCTCCGTCCATATCCAGGTTCTCGTCGTCCCCAGCATCTTGTTCTTGTGCTTCAGCCAAATCAGCCTCGGCCTCTTCGAATGCTTTAGCATCCAGCGCACGGGAGCGTGCTTCCATGTTGGCCATGGTAATGGGTCCATCGGAGTCATCAGAACCATCGTCAGAATTCGAGTCGTCTGAGCCCGTAGGTATTATTTTTGAGGGTCGTCCCAATTGCTTGGACTTTTTGGTTCGTCCCAGTGCCACTGGGAGCTCTTCATCATCAGACCCAAGGGCTAGTTCTTGGATTGGGCCCTGGTGCAAGCCGTCACTGGAAATCCTAGCGTAAGTGACTCCGCCAAAGGAGATGGAACGCTAAATCCAACCTCTCGAGGTCAAATTCGTCATCTGAATCAAGCAGTTCTCTGGAATGCATCAACAGCCAGATAAGTATTGTATGACATCCGTACTCACAACTTCCCATCGTGCACACTATCGTCCTCAACATCTTCCCAGCCGCTGGCAGAATCATCGTTAGAGACGGGTCGTTTCTTCTTGACATCAGAAGAGTTTTTCGACGCAGTCGGCTTAGCTGCCGACTTGCTGCCTCCATCCTTGGACCTTTTCGATGGCCGGCCATCTGAACGAGGGTCATTTTCTGGTTTGCGCTTGCCCGGTTTCGAGGTAGAAGAACCCCCCTTTGGTTCGAGCGATTCCGGTGGACCTTGTTTATTTTTCGCTCGGCGACCCATGGTTTTCGGAAAAGAATAGAGATTCGCGGGCTGGCGATTTTGTCGGCGTCGGCGTCGAGCCTCGCAAAAATTCCGCGTGCGGATCTCGTATTTACATGTGTTAGTTTCGGGGGGAAGTGGCCAAAGTAGATGGACCGGATGCAAAAGCAACTTGAACTCAAATTCTGGATTGGTACAATGACATTAACTGTATTTTAGCCCAACTGCAAGCCCGGTGACAAATGTGGCTCGCCATTGGAAATCAGTGGTCAGGAAGCCCACCATCCAATGCCAAAGTGATCCCACAGTCGGCGGTTTCTTCGTACCATCTGGTTTGGTCACATAAAAGAGGTTTTCGAATTTCGATCCGATTTTCCCCCAGTGGACTGTTATGAACTCCTTGTACCGGAGGTACTTCACTAGGTTTTGAATGATTCCATTCCGGAGTTAGAGCGTATCAAATCCATACCTGAAGCAACACGAAGACACCGCCGAACACCCAAGCAACAGCCTTGGCCCCCTTCTTGATGAATACCCCCGCGCATAGTCCTGCCACAGTACCAAATGAGAGTTGAAGTACAGAGACTGGCGACTCGGGTGGTGGAGGGCTTGGGGAGGTATCTGTGGGAGCTGAGTATGGTGAGTGCTCCGCTTCTACTCTAGGAGAGACTCGCGCACTGTCATCGCAATGCACGCGGGGTAGAGTGTAGTCGTACCACGCAAGTCCAAAACCAATTGCTGTTGCTCCGCTAAGTCGAGTAAAGGCGGTGCCCTTCCATTTCAAAGTCACCGGACCAACGTTGGTGGCACTGAATTGACGGAAGCAAGTCCCCCGAATTTGGGACCCTTTACGAGGAGAGACAGGTAGACGAGGAGTTACAGGCATTTGTCGACTACATGGCAAGCGTCGAGCCAGACGCAATCCAACAAAAGTAGACATTGATGGTGGTGGGAAGTAACGCAACTTCGAATGGCGCAGTCCTCGCAACTATTTCTATTGTGCCAAGGTTACATACAAACACTGTCCAGTGTCCTTGCATTACAGTAAGATTGTATCAACTGGGCGTACGATATCCATAATATCCATAACGGTGAAAAGCGTGCACGGATACAAGCTAACACGGCAAAGTATCAATAGTGTTCATGGGAGTCAGTTCATACAAGAGTTCATCATGCAGGGAAAGGGCGTCCGTTCGCCGCGTCGAGAACAACCTTTTTCCACTCTTCAATTGGCACTGTACTACTTCTTTCATTCTGTCGATTCTGTCGACTTGGTCGAAAATCCTGAGAGGATAAACGGGCTGGCATAGACGAATGACGCTGGAGTGGTGACCTGGTCTTTACTTGGGCATCAACTGTTGGGACTTCAGGAACTGGAGGGAGAGTCGGAGAATCGGCTCTCAAAACATGGAACGAAGTGAGAGGTGGGGACTCGATTCCAGAGAGCGTAGGGGAACGATGTAAGTTGGATACTGGTGTCGGTGGGAGCGACACGGTCGGATGGAAGCTGCCCGCTGTCGAATGGATAGAGAAGCCCCGGTGAGAGGGCACTGGAGCATTCAACGAATCAAAACTTCCAGAACGCAGAGAACCATCTACTTTGGGAATTATAACGAGCTGAGTTTTGTCGGGGCTAGCGATGGCGATTTGGCTTTCGTTAACATAAGGGGGAGGGGGATGATACCTCTCACTCCTCCCACTCAGCGTTCTTGACATCGTTTCCTCTGGTCTCCTTGGAAGGGTTCGTTTTCCATTTCCTACTCCATAGCCATAGACGCTGGATGAGTCTGACAGAAGAGACATTGGGGTATTGTCCCTTGAAATAGGCTCGTCGAAAGGGTTAGGAAGCAAACGAGAGCCGCCGTACTGTGCAGGCTCTGGAGCGGACGAGGATGGTCCAGCGATGGCTTCTTCTGCGGGAATTGCTCTCTCCGGAGCGCGTAAGTACCGGGAGCTTGCAGAGTAGGTAGAATCCGGTCGAGAGGGGAAGTAGTATTCGCTGGTACGAACGCTCGGCGGTCGGAGATCGAAAGCAAGACTGGATTGCGCCGCCGCCGAGTAATAGCTTTGATGTTTCGGGTCTTGCTCTTGGTTCTCAGTCTTGAGAGTATTTTCATCTAATAATAGTTGTCCCCCAGAAGCCTCAACTCTGTCACGTTCGGTTTCGAGATGATCGAAGACCGTGCCATCAGGGTTATCCGGCGTCGGATACTGAACGTACGACATGAGGGCCAAGAAGAAGAGATAGAGAAGAGCTTCATACGAGCCGTTGAGAAGCGCTAAGCGGAAGGTGGAAGCAACGTACCGAGACCAGAGACGCCCCATCCTGCATAGACGACAATCGAAGCGGCCATTTCACAGGTGGACCGAGTGTCTATCACAAGAGACCTTAGTATATGATTTAGCAATCTGTCATAGCACATACTGAACACACGACAGCTGAATTTGTTTCGGAAGATGGCAAACGCTATTGTGCCACCTAGGAAATTTGAGCATCGGTGGTACAAATATTCGCAATACCGGACGCACCCGTTTGGATTACGAGGAAGCAGGATATTCGAGCAGCTTCGGCCTTGGGTTGAAACAATAACACAATCCTACTCCACATCAGTCATGTCAAGGCGAGACAAACCGCAGGACGTACATCAAATACCAGAACATGATGCCAAAGGTGTTGATGGTCGCGAGTGTGAGGACCAGACCACCTAGTGAGGTGTGAACCCCGCTGCTCCCATTCACAGCATGGATGACTCACGTTCAAGATTGTTGGCATCCTGCCAGTCCTCTGCGACGAGCAACACATAAAACACCACCCACACAACGCTCAGGATGAGCGCGATCACTTGTCATCAACGTTGAGTACGACACGAAACTCGTTGGTTGACAAAACTCACAGAAGAGCACAATCCTGATTCTTCTGAATATGGCCCACGCTTGCGTCGACATCTCGCCCATTTGGAGACTTTTGAAAGGAAGAACAAAGGGATAAAATGAAAAATGAAAGTCGTCAACGAACGAAGAAAGGAGAAGGGATTCACGGAGAGAAGGAAGAAGAAGAAAAAATGTCCCCAGGACGAAGGAAGTGGAGCTCTAGATCAAAAGCGAAGGGAACCAGTCCGTGGGCAGGGCTGCGGGGCTTGAGGCCTTGAGGTTTAGAAATAGCATTAGATGCCTTGAATAGCATTCTGTCAGGTGCCGGTGATAGGCGCCAGCACTACGTACTTATTCGTGTCGACATTGGGTCCTCGAAAGGATCAACATGGACTATCACGACGTGCGTATGGGAATACCTCAGCCGAGAATATGCTGGGTGAAGTTAATTCCTGAAAGACAGGTCAATCGGTCAGTTTGAGGGTTCTATACCAAGGTCGTGCTTACCGTAAACCCCCATGACGGCGCAGGACAGAGTCTGAGGCGCACGGATAAAAATGGATTTCCGAACGCTATATTTACCACGAACAGGCCCGGCTGTGCTCAACCCTTACCTTGCTTTGATCATCATGAGCGAGCGCGACGCGCCCAACGCCAACGATGTCCAGGGAACGTCAGCAGGACGGATGAAGGTGGCGACCATCCTTGACAGCCACACCTTCCACAAAGCTATCATCTCACTGGTCAGCGCTCAGCATTCTCCCGCGGGTATCTTCCCATCCAAAATTAACCATTGCCAATTGGGTAGACCTTCGTCGATGTGTTTTGCACCCTTTTCGGCTTGATTTACCTCGTCTTGTCATCTAATTGTGAACCGGAATCTGAATGGCCTTGGTGGTTGGAGGCCCTCGACAGAGTCTCTCTGGGTATCACCAGTATATTTCTGGCTGAAATCCCCTTCAGCCTGTGGGCATTTGGGTGGAAAACCTATAACCCATTTGGGGACCACCCATACGCTGGCCTACATCTATTCGATGCTTTCATTGTCATCTCCACTTTTGCTCTCGAGGTTGGTTTGAAAGGCGCAGAGAGCGAGGTTGCAGCCCTCCTTATCATGTTCCGCCTCTGGCGGTTCGTTCGCCTGCTTGGAGGTAAGCCCGTCTGGACCCTCCTCTCACAGTCCTAAAATTGCACCAGGTATTGCTGTGGGGGCGGGGGATCTGGAAGAAGGAAGATCACGGGACCTCGAGGAAGAGATTGAACAACTTAAATCCAAGCTCGACAATTTACAGAGCGAAAACAGTGAATTACGTCGTCGTATTACAGAGGTACAGTCATGAATAGATGTGCATTAAGTATATGATGTATGGTAGAGTGTTCGTGTCGTACAGTATGCAAGATGTATGGCTACAGAGTATTCAAAGTCTTGAATTGTAAAGAGTCCATCAACCTCCAGGGCGAAGGGGTTGCGAATTGATGACATTAATGCCGACTGGTGATTGCATCGGCTCGGAACCATTCTGACCGTCGAGGGAGGGGAATGGGTAGGTCGTGGTCACTGATTGCGGGAGGGAATTGGGCAACTCGGCTGTGATCAATGGTGGAGAGACTGCCTGGTCGCGAAAGGATGCGCGATTCACGGAATCGCTCAATGAAACGAGAGGTTTGTGCAGCGGTTTGCTGAGAGGTCACCTTCCCAGGAACTCGAAGCGGCGTAGTTGTCTCTGGCCTTGTAGCAAATGGCATGTCAACACCACGCCTGGCAGGTTGTTGCTTTGCCCAGGGCATATTGTCAGTAGGGGGAATAGGAGCTGGCCTGTGCTTCGGGGGACACCACTCGGCGTCATTCATGAATCGAGCCCACGAATCGACAGCAGGACGTGTCTTGGTCTCAGAACCTGGGCGAAGAGTATGCTTGTCATGAGCAGCACCTTGGGAAAACCAATGAATGTCGTATGGTGAATGGTTCCAGATGTCGTCATACTGACGACGATGCGTCAGCGCAGAGATGAAGAACAAAGAAAAGAAGGTAAACACTGCAAAGAGAGAGGTAGAACGTTCGTCAATGAAGGATCTCGGTATTGCAAAAGCAGGGAGGGTTCATACGGGTGAAACAGCTGAACCAAGTCGTCGGAACGAGGAGGGTTGTTGACACGCGGATAGCAGGATCTAGAAACAATCTTTAGGGATATGTGGCAGCATCATTCTCGAACGGCGCTCACCCGTTTCCGCCTGGCCCAACATCGCAAAGTCAACAGTGATTCCAATGGCGGCACCTGAATCCTCAGGATCAGTTGACGTCGCTGGTTGTAGACAGGACGCGAAATCTTACCGATCTGGAAGACACTCAGAACAGCAGCCCAGATACACTCAAACATGATCCACGATGCCCGAACACGAGGAAAAGGGAGTTCTAACAGGGCACTGGGCAAATACGTATGGCGTTAGTGGATAGCACGATTTGTGACGGATAAGGGACTTACAGGATGATGCAGATGATTGTCAAACAGCTGGTGAAGACTAAAAGTATCGTGACGGCAGATACTACAGGGACAAGGGTCCGATTAGGCAGTCAAAACACAAAAAACGGAATGGACGCGTACGAGAAACTTCAGCCGCGCTCGTAGCATGAATGTTCCACGATGCAAAACTAAGGGATAGAATACTCGTGATAAGCATGAGTGCTGAGATCAGCGTGCGTGGCATGAGCTTTCATTCCGAACGGATGACAGAATTTCATACCAAATAACACGAAGCGAACGATGAGGAATGGATTTTGCATCCCGGCGAGCATTAGTCGTGTGGTTGTGGGCGTGAATGAACGAGAGAAGTGAAATGACAGGAACGGTGCAGGAACTTAGAAGACCAGCAACTGGAAAGAACGGAAAGGTTGAATGAGAAGACGAACTCGCCCGCCAGCGACGCGTCGGGGGAGCATGTCCAAGAATGCAGTCCGTTATAAAGGTGCTTTGAGGTGCTTTGTTTGCGTCGAAGCGTCCCATGTCAAAATTGAGAACAATGACCAGGACAATAGCAACTGGCATGAAAGGCAAGCGTGGTAACTCTCGTGCACAAACAAGCCCTTAGCCGGCTGTGCACAATGCACAATGCCTCGATTATGTACACCCCTAGTCTTGTTAAGTATCACTAATGCATAAAAGTTCTACAGCATACACCCATAGTAGTACAGAAAGCAACTATTAACACAGAACCATCTCTCGTAGGAGAGAAGGATTAAGAAAAGCAACGGGCGCCCGGCGCAAAGTCTCTAAGGTGAACTGTTCGTTACACGTCTATCGGTCATGGCGAAGGACCTTGTCGGTGCGAGCTGATGCTCGACAAGTTGAGGGCTGGGGGTCTATGATCTGAACCAGAGTTCGACTGCCTTCGAGGTCCCGTCGGCCGTGATGACCGGGAAAATGACGACGGACTCGTGGGTGAAGTACCGGTAGCAGATTGAGCAGCAGGTAAGGCGGCCCTCGATGATCGTGTTCGTGTGGGTTGTGACATTATATCTGCTCGAGGCCAACTGCCAAGTGGCGGTGGAGTGGACGAGCGCCGAGTCTCTTGAGGTTGCGTTTGCATTTGGGGTAGTTGTGCGTTGAGAGCGGATTGCATATACTGTGGGTAGAAAGCAGCCGGGCTTTGCTGTATGCTTGCCATTTGGGTCCGTGTCGGAAAAGCAACAGGCTCTGGGCGAACCGGTTGAGCAAAGGTACTGGGAGGACGATAGTGTTCGATTTCGTATTCCGGTGAGAGTCCTGAGCGGTATGCGTAGAGCTCGGGAGGTGCCACCCTTCTTGGCTTGGGGGCGACGATAGCGGAAGGTCGCTTTGCTTCATTTTGAGACTTTGGGAAGGAAGGGGATGGTGGTGTGCTTGCTAACAGGCAACGGGGATTCGACCAAGGGAATTGTTGGACCTCACATTGCCATATTGTCGGGTCTTGCTTCTGATACAGGATGGAGGTGACAAGTAACAGCAAGAAGTAACCCATGACTAGATAGGGACAGGTTAGGGGGGCGGGCCGATGAAAAGGTTTTCGTGGTACTGACGAGTAATAGTGCATATCCAGCAGAAGGCCAGCAGGACTTGGGTGGAAGAACACCCATCAGCGACAAATAATTCCACTGACACACGACATTCAGAATCATAAACAGATCACCAAAAGAACACCGCCTTGGTTGCACTCACCAGGCACACCACCGCAAAGGACCTTCGGACCAATCGCAGAGAGTGCAGCTGCACCAGCTGCAAGTAAACGCCTCAGAACAACGAGCTACAATGTAACATGGCAAGATGATCACCTAGTTCAAGCATCCAATATACTCCTACCCAAGCACACTCAAACCAGACCCTTCCCAAGATAGAATTTTTTCCCGCAAGCTCAAGGAAAATACTGTAACCCGAAATTAGATCTCGACAGGACAGGTACAATCGGTCAAGGACTCTCACCATAGGAAGACAAACAACAACCCAGAAGCACCAACAACGGTAAGATAAGTGTCGACTTGTACTGGCCGCCACGGTGAAGAGTTAGCTCAGGCGTTGCTACTGTATCGGAATGGCTTACGCTCTTGCTGAACGGCCTTCGATAGACTAAAATTCCAGACGGACACGCTCGCTATAATGGCATTGCAGATGATGAAAATGGCTGAGAAATCCAGGCAGAGCAGTTAGCAAGGAAATAACGTAGACCCCCGTACGCTCAACTCACCAAAAACAAGGTAGCGGAGGATCTTCAAAATGGCTTGCATAACTGAATCATATGGTGCGGGAAAAGCGAGCGTGAGGGACCGTTCGACGGTACTTGGCAGTGTGGGCGGTGAAGAAGAAGTGGAATATAGACCAGCCTTGAAGGAACTCACACAAACCGCAAGTAGCCCTCTCCCGGCCGCTCACCATTTCAAACTCAGCGGAAAAAGCCTAATCATTAATTTAAAGCTCTCCTCAATTATGTTACTTATTCGCCTCTTACAGGGAATTATATACCAGTGCAATATAATCATATACTCTCAAGAGGGCAACGCCCTCGCAGCTTTAGAGTAGTCGCCCTCCCCGTAGATCCTCGGGTCGTCGAGCCGGGCCCAGGCGTTGTACATTCTCAGCATCATGGTACACATGACGAGGATGTTTATAGGCTTTCAACAGCTGATGGTGGATGCTCGACTTGCTGTCTATGCTGCCTGAGGTGCTGCTGGAGGCGGTGGTCTCGAAAAAGTCATGGAAGTAAGCGTCCCTCGCCGAGGCCGGTTTATCGGGACAGGGGGTATGAACGCTACCTCCGACGCAGCATTGAGTTCCAAAACACTTGAAACATAGGCCTGTACTTCGTGAGAGTCATCCCTGGACAAGTGCTCAGCAAGCTTGACCAATCTTCCCGATATGGGCCTCTGTTCTTGGTGCAATACACCTACTCAGGGGGGTGATTAGCGAGAGAATTACACCAGAGTTTGCGTCAGCGCTGACCTCCGATTGTACCCAATAGCCGTGCAATGCCTATTCGGACACCGATAATCGGATCAGACGAGAGCTTTTCGATGGGCAACCAGAATAGATCGTCCATGGTTCCATCCAATAGAACTTTGTGAATGAGCGATAGCTGACAAGCAACAAAGCTAGCCACATGGTGAGACGTAACCTAGTCAGAACTTTTGATGCACGTACGTCATACGTCTTCGGTGAAGGTTGGAATAAGCGAACGCTTGCAAGTCTGTATGAAAAGCTGAAAAGGCAGCGGCATGCGGCCAGAGTATCGACCAAACTTCGGGAAGCTTTAGATCAAAAGACGTCAGAGAGTGAACTATCGTAGAGTCCCCGTGCTTTACTCACCGCAGCCACGGCAACCTCCCTAACTGCAGCCACACCATCCTCCAAAGCCCTTCGAAGTAAACCCCGAAGCGCAGCGGACACTGACAAACCGAGGGTCTGGAGTAGACTAGGAACAATTTTGGCAATCGCTTCACGTTCTCGCCAACAGGAAAATTTGCCCTCGTCCCAAATGATCTCTAACCCTTGCACAATATCCGAGGCGGAGGCTGGGAGAAGGCACTTGACAAAAGTTCCGAGGCACTCTATGGCCTTCAACCTCACCTCCGTTTCATCAAACTTGATTGACGACCACCAAATGCGAGTGAGATCGCCTTCCGCGTGTGCTCGACCAATAATGTTGGCCATCTCTCCCAAACTTGCTGCAATGGTTCGACGAACTTTAGGATCGGGACTTGCTGATAATTCCAGGTAAACACTACGAAGTTCCTCCCACCGTTCCTTCCCAAGCGTGGAAGTCACAGCAGGGTAATTAAACGCGCATATATGCGGTCGTTCCGGGTGTTTGTAGAATTCTTCTAGAGGGTCTGGTTTATCCAGTCGTAGACTCACCTGCGAGTCAGGTGGTTCCCGCAGAAGGAAACTATATGGCTGGTCTACCACTCGTCTCGGCTCTCGAGGCTGCTGGTCACCTGGTCTTCCCAAGAAGAGATGAAGCAGCTCGTCTGGCGGGCCAGTCGAGTCGTTGTGAAATGTATAGAGAACTTCTCCTAGCGATTCTAGGACACCAGTCCGAACATCTCCTGATGCATCGGACGATAACGGAATGATGGTTTGCATAGCCAACGTCCGGCGTTGCGCTGGTGAAAGACGTGCCAATATTGCAGGCAAAGCGAAGAGTGCGGAGTGTCGGACGTCTGAAAATGAATCCAACCTCAAGGACTCAAACAGAGGAAGCTCAAAATGCCGTTGAATATGAGTAACTTGATGCACTGAATTCCGACCTACCAGGGAACACTGCACGAGCTCGTCTGGGACAACTTTTGCTAAAGCTCCCAAGGCGAAGGCTGCCTCGCGCCTGACCCAAGATACCGGGTCCTTACCAACCCTCTCAACTTCTTTAACAAACGCTTCCTTCGTTTCCTCGCCCAACGAACCTGTCGGAGTGTGTGAGAGGAGCAGAGCAAGAACTGTCCACACTCACCGCTTGCTGTGACGGCGGCCATCAAGCTCATGCTGGATAATCTACCCACGGCAGCTTGTCCATCACCCTCCTCTTCGCCAAAGTACGCCATTTCCTCATCATTCCGGACTTCATAGACTGAATTCCAAGAACTCTCACCGCTGAACTCACTAAACTGCTGATATTCACTAGACCCAACCCTGATCTCCCGTGGTGAAGGCGGGGTCATTGAAGCCTCAGGTGGAGGACTGGGCTGTCTTCCTGTCAGTTTAGGGGTAGAAACCATCGAAAACTTATCAGGAGTTACGGAGCGGGGCATGGCAATGGGTGGAACGGTGGGCGACAAGTCAGACGAAAGGTGTAAAGGTGAATTGCCTGATGGTGACACCTCAGCGATAGGGCTGGAAGACGTGGTACTTGGAGACGAGATACTCGTGTCCGTACTTGGTGAAGGAGTAGAACCAAGTGAACTGGTCGGCGAACGCGAAGCAGTTGACGGTGGATATGGATATAACGGAAAATATGGGTTGATCGTTTCTTTGTTTGGGGAAGCTTGCAACGAATCGGGAGGTGTAGCATCCTTTGTTATATGTGGAGGGGACCAACTTGTGGGCTCCTCAGGAGGAGCGGGGGGAGGTTGTGAGGGTTCTTCCTCGTCAACAACATCGAGTTTACCCATTCCTATGACTACTTGCTGCAAGATTTCTTTCTGGAACAAAGACCTCTCTTGGGGTCCAAACAAACCGACCACGATTTCAGAGTCATCATCATCCCGAATAGGGTCAGACGAAGGGTGGTCATCAACCTTTTTTATACGGGACAACAAATGCACAACAGCGTATCGTGCGGCACCACCAATGAGAGAATCGTGGCTGAGTAACAATGTTCCGAGGATGGGCGTGAACGCCTGGACGGAGATGGGGGTCAGATCTGCGGCAGCTGCTGATGGATCAGCAGATTGCTCCGGGACCACTTGACAGTGCTTGAATGATGATTGGTAAGAACCGAGGAAAGAGGGATGCAGCGGGGAGACGTACTGTGAAAAACCACCACATGATGGGGACAAGCTCTGCTGCGAGTGCAACTTTAACCTGCTCATCTATGAATGGATAAAACGGGAAAGGTAAAAAGGACATGAGTAAATATAGAACAAACGAAGAAGGACACGGGTAGTGTACCAAAATCGGTCGCAAGACTCTTGAGAAGCGGGAGGACAAACTCGACTGCCTCGGAAGGGGCCACCTGGTCGAGGAGTGAGGGAAGTGCACGGGCGATGTAGACCCTGTGGAACGAAGCCTTGCTACAGCAAAAGAGGTAAATTTTCTCGAGGGTGGTGAATGTTTGATCATCGAGCGAGAGATCAGGGGATGTGTCTGCGGAAGTGAGGGAATCCTGGGTCAATGGACACAGCGACGACTGCTCGGCTAGAGGGGGACTGAGAGGGGGCGATGTGGGCTCGGGCAAGTCGACTTGGGGAGACGATGGCGCGGTGTAGAACTGGAGTGCTGGGGACGGGATGGGTTCTGCGAACGGATCCTCGAGGCGGTGGGAGGGCGAGGGGGTGAGGGACCAGGTGCCGAATGCGGCGGGGGGCGGGAGGGGGATGTGGGAAGGGCGGACGGGGGTTGCGGGGCGGGGATCCGGATCGAGGGCGAAGGCGGCGGGGCTCCCGCTGGTCGTCGTCGTCGTCGTTGTGGTGGTGGTGGTGGTGGCGATGACTGTGGTGGTGGTGGTGGTGGTGGTTGTTGGCGACGCCTTGGGGGTTGTGTTGCGTCTGGACACTAAATTACCCATGTCAGCGGACGCGCTTTGCGCTGGGCACGGAAGAGAAGAGGACTGACTGTGGGCCAACGTTGGATCAGCGGGCAAATGACAACATAAAAAGTCGACAGCTTCATCCAGCCATGGCCATTGTTGTGCCGTGGTTGGTCGCTATTTATTTTTCTTTTTTCTTTTATAATTCTTTATTTTGATACAGCTTTTCACATGACGTCGTGGTTCCTGAAGCCTGATCTATGACGTAGCTCCACATGCCTGGTTATTACTCTATTCCAACTGGCCCCGCACAACCGCGTCCAGACTTGCTGCAACGTATCCGACATTCTGGCGGTTCAGCCCCGCCATCGAAATCCGCCCGTTCCCCGTCATGTAGATATGCGCCTTCTCCACCATCGTCTTGCTCTGTGCCGCGTTCAGCCCCGTAAAGCTGTTCCGCCAAACAATCCCATATATCAGTTTATTTTCCCCCATTTTCAAATCATCACATCATTTTCAGGAAATCTCACCTGAACATTCCAATTTGTTCCACAATGTGGTTCCAATTCCCCGGTGTGTGCAACTCGTCTGTCAGCAGCCGCCGCAATTCCTTGCGCATTTCGATGATTCTTCCCGCCATCGTCCGGACGTCTGCCTTCCATGCTTCAAACAGCTCGCCGTTATTCAATATCAACGCAATCTGCCCGTTCCCATGTCACGCAGGTACCCAGATGAGATCCATAAAACGTACCAGTCGTGCCCCGTGCGACGGTGGGTTGCTGATTTCACTCCTCTGCAACACCGAGAGCTGGCTTCGAACACGGTCCGCAGCCTCTTTCGTAGGCGCAACAACATGCAACGCCCCCACACGTTCACCATACAGCCCTGCGTTCTTGGCAAAGCTCTAACCCCAAGCACATCCAAATACAACCCACAAGATCATCCGATCCAATGATTAGTCCTCGATTGCTTCTCATGACATCACAATGCAAATGGGAAAACACACCTGGCATACTAGGAGGGCAACGCCCTGCTCAACAAAGTATCGCACTGCCCATGCATCTCGATCCAGATCCCCGCTCGCGAATCCTTGATATGCACAGTCGAAGAATGCATAATGTCCCTTTTCCAGCATCACGCTGGCAATCGTCTTCCATTGCTCCTCTGTTGGGTCCACCCCGGTTGGATTGTGAGCGCAAGCGTGCAACAGAAACACAGAGCGCGGGGTTGCCGCTTGTAGAGCACCAATAAAACCATTGAAATCGAGACCGATGGTCTTCGGATCGTAATAGGGGTAGTCGACGGGCTCGATCCCTACATTCTTGAAAATGGCGTGGTGATTGGCTAGGAGATAATACCCGATTACGATTAGCGGAGAACAACCCCGTCACAAGACATGCATGAACTTACCCCACGTTGGGTTACTGAGGTACACCTTCGGTGCGCCATTCCAGCCATAGAACCTGGACAGGAACAGGGCGCCCAGATGATTTGCTCCTGTACCCGAGATCGTTTGCACGCTGACTGCCCTCCCCTCTGTGATACCACGAGAGTTCGGGCCGAGGATTAATTTGGCTGCACCTGCGGTGAACTCTGGGAGACCTGTAATAGGTAGATATTCGTGATCGAGATTTTCGTCGTTCAGCAGTATTTTAGTAGCCTAGTCGGGTTTGAAGCAATTTGATTCTTATCTATCCTCGCGGCTCGCTTGGAGTCATGATGCACACACACCTTTTTAACAACGGGCAAAACCCAAGGTCGATTGTTGTCGTCTCGATAAGCCCCAACCCCGAGGTTGACCTTTTTCTCGTTCGTGTCGGCTTTATATGAGGCGGTCAATTTGAAAATGCTATCGTCATCCCCACGTCAGCTTTTGCGGGCTATTTGGATGTATCGGGTAAATCCTGACCTATCCGGCGGTGCCAGCGGAACCCCATCCCATAATTCTGCGAGGATGGTTTGATATCGCCCGTTGATGACTCCAGCGATGACGTACCTGCAGACATTGTGCTGCTGGAATTGATGTGGTTTGTAATTTGTTTCAATCTATCGGCCATGACACGAATGAGGTGGGGGAAGGCAAGATGAAATGATGCCTCCTCACCTCGCGTGAACTAGACTATTACTACCCACATGAAATCAAATGCAACTGCTCGGCATACATGTGATAACCGTTAATACCCCAGTCGTCGCAGCGGACGGGGAGAGGTGCTTACGCGCCGATGGACTCGAGATGATGAAGATCGATGCAAGGTTGTCCTGACGCGGCTTTCGCCTGGACAACCTGCACCATTGCTTACAACATGATCAGCCTAGGCTCAGCTTGTCGGCTCTATCTCCACTCCAACCCGGCATTCGGCCGTCCAAACATCAAGGACATACACAGCTAGCCATCCTGAAAGGGCGCATGCATCACACCAGCAAAGAGACGAGAATTAAATTATGAAATGAAAACATCTAAATAACATCCGTCATGAGATGAATATGGGCGTAATGTTCTAGCAAACGAGAAGAAAAGTGGCCGGATAACGTCCGTGTGTCCGAGGGCAGAATTATGTGGGTGGAAGAATGAATAGAAGGCTCGAGATGCGATGGGTATGGTAGGGAGTTAACGCTGGTTGTTCTTCGAGAACAAGTACTCATGGAAGGTGCGTGTGAATGGATTGGGGAGTGTGTGGCCGGGTGACAGAGGGGATGCAGGGACTGTCTCAAGCGGACTACGCTGTCGTCAGCTTGGAAGCCACTGTCCGTTCACTCTCAAGTTTGGTCTTGTTGCGTTCAAATGCTTGTTGTCTGCAGTCTTCGAGGTTTGAGCAACTGTGGTGCTCCGGTAGGCGGTGCTATAAAAGACAAGACGGGACGCAGCCCGAATTAGCACAAACAACAGGTTTCCAAAGGATGAACGTCATACTACGCCACAGAACTGAGCACGGCAATGTGGACATTGTCCAACGATACGCAAGGCAGCGGACGAGCACTGGGCGTCGGTCTCGATTTGGAATTGGCAGCGCTTCTTGGCGGGCATAGTGTGAGACGAGCTGTGGGGTCCGTAGAGGGTGAAGATGAGGATGTGTGGGGCCGAAAAGTAGCGGATGGACGAACGGGGCTGGGGGTGCGGGCTGGGACGTTGAAATGAGGGAAAGGAAGGGGCAGGAGGATGGGCACTGGAATGTTTTATAGTGAGCGACGCGTAAGCGTTTCCCCAGAGCGGTTTCCACGTGGGGGACAGTCACCAACCCCCGTTGCCCGGATATGGAAGCCCTGCTTATCTGTCCCGCTAACCGGCGCCGTTTCCGAGACGACATTCACTTTGGCAGTGGCACTGCACATGATCGCTCTTTGTCCTTGTCCGGCTTTCGTTACCTTTTGCTTGTGCTCGACCCTGGAACGGCTTTGTTAAAGTAGAAACACCAGACAGGATCCATTCATTATTAGAAAATCTCCCTTTACAATAGTGTATTGTATCCAGGGAGCCATTCAACCCACTAAATCGATCCAAATGTTCAGTCAAGGAATGCGAAATGAAACGACATCGCAAAGGCCGTAACCCATTAAAGTCCGTAGGATAATCGACAAGGCATGCCTGTTCTGCTAGGCTGCGCCTGCTGCTGAGGGCGCAGCACTGACCGCAGGGGCCGGTGCTGCTGCAGGTGCAGGTGCTGCTTTCGCCGGCCTGGACAAGCGTGTTATTTCGTGAGACGAAGCAATGTATTGGGTGCCTTACTTATTCGCATCGACTTGGTTCTTGACCACAATACCCACAACAACACCGACAATAATGAGGAGCACCAAAAAGATCATAAAGCATATCCAGCGCTTTTTCCTGGCAGCACGCGCCGAGTCCACAGCCTTGCCAGTGTAGTTGAGACTAAGACGATTATGTTAGTTTTATTTCCCACCGGAAGGGACTGTGCATACCCGGCCTCGGTGTCCTTCTCGACGGCCGCCGCAGTTGTTTCGATCGCGTTGATAGTTTCTTCCTGTTGTTCCACCAAGATACTCATCTGCAAAGTGGTTTTAGCCGTCAACCACGAATAGGAATGGGACAACACACATCATTGAACAGCTGAGCAAGTTCACCCAAAGTCCTTTCGATGCGCTTTATATCCTCATGTCGAGCTTGCACCTCTCGGTAGGCAGCACGAGAGTCGCTGACACGAGACTGGACCAACTAATCATGATGGAATCAGCGTCACAAAACCAAATTTAGCACAGTGAACTTACAGCCTGCTGGAAGATCTGTCCTCCGCTGTCATCATTAATAACGGCTTTGATCTCCTCTGGAGTAGCATCTGGTTTGACTACGAGGAAGAACGGACACGTTAATGGCAGATACCCGAACCAAAATCGAGTGTACAAACCAATTTTGTATTGCCGCTCCATTCGCTGCTTGTATTTGGTGCCAAATTGCTGTTCCACAGATTGATAATTTTGAATAGCCTCGACGAATTTCGACTTCACGAGAGCGGTCTAAGAACGCCTTCATCAAGGGGTATTCTAACTAAAAAAGTGTCACCGACGACGCACCTGTTGCTTGCGAATCTGCCCGTCTCGTCCTTGGCCACCTTGACGTTCCAAAGCCTTGATACGGCGTTTCAAAGTGGCGCTGAGAGCGCTCGTATCTTCAACAAGTTCCTCCAGCTGAGCGGCAATACGTTGAGAGGCTGTTTCGTCCATATTATTTAACGACCGCGAGTGCAAATCGCCAATACGAGTGACATTATCGTTGTACGTCCGTATGCTGTCTTGGATCGAGGAAATCTGAGTGAAGGATGAAGTCCCATCACGTCGGCTAGTCGATCAAGTTACATACCTCGGCGTAGAAAGCAGACATGCTGTCTGTAGCCCCTCCCCCATTCGAATTTGTGTTGACCTCAGACATTTCATAAGCACTGTCGTCTTGCTGAGCATAAGGGTTTTGTCGACGTTGTTGATACCCGCCCCCGCCCCCTCCAGACGCCTGCGTCGGATAGGAATTGCTACGACAAAGGTTGCGCTGTTAGTACGCGGCAACCCAATGATGGCTGCCCAACATACGAGTTCATGTTATTCCCTTGCTGTTGGGCCTATGGAGAAAACATTAGAAAACGTGGTTGCTACCGTTTCACTGGGAGTCGATTCTCACCCGCATGGCTGCTAGCCTGTCTCTGGCCATGATGGAATGCGGAGGTGAAAATCAAGTAATTAGGTAGTTGATAAGGGGTATGGCGTGAAAACTGATGTCGAGACTGGTCTGGATGAAGATGGAGAGAGAGAAAGAGGCTCGGAGGGGGAGTGTCGTTAGCACCACGAGTTTGGAAAAGTTAAACCAGCCTGAGAGGAGGCCAAGCGTGCTGATGGCTTATACGCGGAACAAATCACGCCAAATAAATGGCGGTTCACCGTCAAGCGCTTCAGTCGTACCACATGGTCTCTAAGAAATGATATGCGGTACATCAAAGCTGCGCAGCAATTTTAGCTACTGTGCGAGATAGTTGCGGAGCACTGCAATCTGTCTCTTCAATTTATCTCGACTCGGCCCTCCTATTGCATTTCGGCGCTCCACGCTCGCTTCAAAGTCGAATACGGTGGCGTGCACGTCTTCTGTAAATTTATCGCACAAAGTCTGGAGGTCAGACAAAGTGAGCTCGTTGATCTGGCACTTTCGCGACTCGGCTAGTGCTACTGCACGACCAGAGATGTGGTGAGTCTCTCGGAAGGGAACCTGTCGAGTAAGGATAAGTCCCCAGCGGCCACTAGCTGAACTATTGAAACTTACACCCTTCTCCACAAGGTAATTTGCTAAATCTGTTGCGAGAACATCCATGGTCAAGGCTTGCCGCATTTTATCCGCATTGACCTGGGAGGCCGTTCAAGACGGAGATGGTCAAGAAACAATTTTTAAACTCACGACAAGGGTGGCGATTACACCCTCCGCGATTTGGAGGCAGGCCGAGATGTTATCCACAGTATCAAATAACGGTTCTTTGTCTTCTTGAAGATCTTTGTTGTAGGTTGAAGGTAATCCCTTCAATGTCATCAAGAAACCTGCCATCTTGAGACTTATTGAGTTTCTGGAAGAGGCTTGACAGGAAAGACTCATTTACATTGCCAAAGATACGACCCGATTTCCCCCTGAGCAGCTCAAGGGAGTCTGGGTTCTTCTTTTGGGGCATCATGCTCGAGCCAGTACTATCACGGAGAAATGTAAGTCGCCCTTCCACGATCTGTCAAGAGGTTCATACCTGTAAGCATCGCTCAACGTGATGAACCCGAACTCAGCAGACGAGTACAGGATAAAGTCTTCAGCTAGCCGGCTCATATGGGTCATCGACAAGCTTGCCCACATCATGAATTCGACAACAAAGTCTCGGTCACCGACACCCCATAAGCTATTTTCTGCCAGAGATTTAAACCCGAGTTCCTTGGCAAGGAATTCGCGGTCAACAGGGAAAGGATTCCCGCCAAGAGCCCCGCAGCCTAAAGGCAGCACAGATATTCTAGGAATGAGCTGTTGCAAACGTTCAAGATCCGAACGAAAAGAGAACGCGTGCGAGAGTAGGAGATGCGACCACCGTATGGGCTGACCGCGCTACAGGAATAGAAGAGATTTTGATGAGGAGATGAACGTTTCGTGGAAATACAAGCTTACCTGCAGATGTGTATACCCAGGGAGCAAGATATCTTGCTCGTTGTCGGCTCGTTCGACCATCACACGGATCAAAGCTTTCAATGAAGTTTCTATGCTTGCGGCTTCGTCCAACAGCCAAAGTCGCATATCGGTCGCGACTTGATCATTGCGAGAGCGTCCCGTATGAAGCTTCCCGCCGAGAGGACCGATGAGCTCGCTGAGTCGTCGCTCGTTTGCAGTATGAATATCTTCATCATCTGCGGGTTTGAACTGAAGAAGTTACTTTGCGAGAGTTCGTAGATGAATGAGAAGAAACATACTGTCCCAGTTTCCCATTCTCTTCCCACCGCCCGTAAACCATTGACCAGCTTCTCTTCCTCCTCTTTATTCAGGATGCCGATCAAGGCCAATGCTTTTGCGTAGGCTATAGACCCTCTGATGTCTGCAGCGTGCATCCGTTGGTCATATCGAAACGATTGATTAAATGCATGCATCCTAGACAAACTTAGTGGCACTCAAGGCTGAAGAGCTTCCCCTACAAAGGATCTAAGCCTCCGGTGAAACGGCCACCCCACAATACATGCGTCGAGGAAGTGCTTGTCATGTTGTACGCGTCGATGAGGCCAGTCGTTCGCGGCTCAGGCAGAACGAGAATCTTGGTATGGATCATATACTCTTCTGAGGGCCGACAGTATTATATAAGCGCTACTGTATAAGCTCTATACAGAAGTCCGACATCTATAGCCTTCCCTCCCATCGTCGGCGCAGCAAGCAGCTAGCGCCGAATGCAAGAAGCGAAGTACCTATGCATACCGTAAATGTAACACTCCAGCATGCGGTCCCTCGACAGAGATCGTCGACTTGCATGTGGGAGGAGGAAATGAAGGCGTACAGATACGAGAAGAGAGGCGTGCCAACGAACGGTGCATATGTGACGATGCCAAAGTTCCGTCCGAGGTTTGCTTCACCCCAGATGGCTCTGATGATACTAGGACTGGGTTGGCTCAGTAATGGGGTCCTCCTTAAACGATTTCAAAACTTACAGAACTGTGAATGTGGCACCATACCCAGCACCGATCCCTACGCTAGAAAAAGAAGTAAAGTACTATCCGCGAGCATTACTAGATGTACACACCTCAGACCCCAAACGTCAAGTTCCGCGCGGGCAAAAAGGGCCGTCCAGAGGAAAGACGAGGTCACGAGTAAAGACGTCAGGGACAAGAACACGACTCGACTCATCCACCGTGAAGTCAAATCAAGACCCACAGGAGACAAAAAGTCGGCGAGTGGTCCCATGACAACTCGAGAAATTGTATTAGCCAGAGAAAGCAACCTAATTTGCTTTGCGATGGCATGATCGGGTCCGGAGAGTGTTCCGGTTAGTGACAACGAGGGGGGACGTAGGGAAAGCACAATGGTTCCCATATTAGAGATTACCATCTCACACTGTAAGTTCGGTTGAACATATGGAAGCATTTCAGAAAAGGCGAGAAGCTTACGGCGCCAAATATCAATAAGCAGTAGAAAGCAAGTAGCCAAAACTCTGGGTCTTGAAGGAGATCCAGTGTCGATTGTGCATCTTGGAGAATTGGAGATCCGTTGTCATTAGCATTGAGTTTGGGTGGTAGTAAGGGTGTTTGTTCGTCTGAGGGTGTCGCGATATCTTGTGATGATGCGGGTTGTGAATTGACCTTCCGCAGGACAACGAAGCCGACCAGGTGGGTGAAAGCAGTTAAATATGCAAGAAAGTCCATGAACGAGGGGACATCAAGGAGTCCGGTGATCGGTGAGATAAAGTACGTAGTTGCAATCGTGGATAGGAGGAGGGGAGAAAGCCCGAATAGTGCCATGCTGGTTCCCGAGGCGATCCCGGGATACATTGGAAAGGTCTTCGTGGCGGCGAAGACGGAAGAGAAGTATCTAGTAACATATCAGCAATGTTTTGACGAAGAGTGCACGCACGTACGAAAATACTGTTCCGAAACCAGCAAGAAGAAAGAGGAAAGAGAGGTTGCGAAAACACTCGATGGTTGGCTCTGGCTGGGCCGCGGAAACTTGCACCGAAAAAAGGCGGAAAGCGAAAGAAAACAAGAGTGCTGCAATTAAGGAGCACACAGCTGGGCCATGGCGGTCGATGGCTTTCCCGACAAAGGCTGAAAAGGGGTATTGGCCGATCATACCTCTACAGAGCTTGGCTCGTCACCAAGTTCAGACGACTAGAGGTGGACTCACGCAAGAACTATGGTCGTAAGTTGTGGTTGTGTCAGCTTGAGCTTCAATGCTAGTGCCGGGGATAGCAACGGGAAGATGAAGATACCGCCCGCACACAAGCTACATGCATAGTCCGGTCAAGGAGGTCGTTTGAGCATAGCGAAGAGCGAACATACGCGTTGGCGGCAATGGAGCAACAGATAAGGACTACATCGAAGGGCCTTGGCCTCGGATGAGCTGGAACCGCCGACATGTAGGGCACTGGGCTGTCGACGTTGGTGTCGTCTGCCAAAGCACCCGATTCCCAGATCGCCCGACAAAGGAAACCGTTTTGTATTACGTCACCTGTCAAAGCCTGCGACTCAGGGTGGCTTCACATGAACAATGCAAATTGGGTATCGAGGGACAATGCTCTGCGGGTCGTTATTCCCAAAGCCTTGTTCACGAGGCTACAATAAGTAGCGCTCGCAGCACGCTGTCTGCCTCCATCTTGAAAGCTTTTTTCCCGGTCATTTCCTGTTGCAGTCGCGGGCAGACTGCTCCTATTTGTGGTTCCATAATCCCTTCAACGCCCGTCTTCACGACTCTTATGAGATGGAGACATCTTCTGTATTTTTAAGACTCCGGACTCTTGCATTCTGTGAGTTTTCCCTGTCTTTGTATTGCACTAAGCTCATGGAACTTGTCAGGTTGTATTTCGCTCGCCAGTTTTCTATGGACTATACTGTTATGTATCATGATATACGCTCAATGGAACTTTATGGAGCGCGCAGAACGTAGGTCCAGAGCCGTTGGAGAGAGTTTCCTAAAGGAACTTTATAGGCTCCTTCATCGTCCTCATGCTCTTTCTCAACATCGTGACATTTGTCATCCTCCTCATTCTGCAAGTCCTACCTGTTCTTCGATAACCTTGAAAGGCTAATAGGCATTCCCTAGTTTGATAGTGGAATTCAGACCATGGCTAGACGCTGCTCGATTCTTATTTTTGTTGGTTGGACACATCGGTACTTGCACCCCTTGTTCTTCGAAAACTCCGGCTCACAGACATACAGGCACCGCTTCTGCGTTTGTCTTTTGGAGTCCAAAGTTCGGTTGCTCGTCAAGCAGTACGTTCTTAGTTCCTCCAGCCGGTTTACTCTTCCTGATTCAAACTTTCAGACCCTGACCAAGAAGGAACTTGCAAATTATTGATCATGTACACTCTGGTGGCTAGTTGGCTCATCCCAGTCTTATGTGCGTAAGGTTCATGCTGTCCGTCTCTTTTAGCTGATCCCCGACAGTGACTACCTACGTGACTGGGCTTTCCCTTATGCTATACCGGCGGAGGAAACGAACAGACAGCGTCCCGGTTGACGTCTACTCACGCGCGCATTCGATTCTACCAATAATGACACCACACCTTCAAACTCCCGTAACCCTGACCTTTCCGGTAAAGCCTAATGCCGCATATTTGCACTCGGATTTCGTGTCTAGCCCAACAGCCACCCATCTAGAAAATGATAATGATTTGAAGGACGGCACCAGACACTCGAACGGTTCGGGTGGGAGACGCCTATCAAAACCAGCGCCTTATATCGTTTGATCCGTGATTCGTACTCTGGTCTGTTGTAGAATACGATTGTTGTAAACTACCTGACATGAACGATGTGTTGCGCCCGCCGCCCAAGCTGTGATGGTCCAGAATATACTTTCTCACGAGCACCGTCCTGCTAAATTTGTCCAGTAAACCGGTCAACTACTGTAGGCTCACGCTCACCCTGGGATGCTTCACCACCTCTAGATTTTGCCTGCCTCCCACTCCCAACTCCAAACCTAGCCTAGTTCGCGAGCTTCCACCTCGTATCCCTCGTCATGACTGCTCGATGGGACCCAACATCGGTCAAGGTTTGTCTCCGGTGGCGAGCTTTACTACTTCTATCAATGACTTCAAGCTTCAGGCCCAATTACGATTTGCTAGCCAACGGCTAGGGCAAATGCAAGAAAAGAAAGATTCACAAGGCGTTATCACTCGCAAAGACATCGCAACCCTTCTTCAGCAGGGCAATGTAACACTTGCACGCGTCAAGGCACAGAATTTAATTCAGGACGACGCGACGAGCGATATCCTGGAAGTGCTGGAGATGTATATTGGGGTCATACTGGAGCACTTCGGTGAATTGGAGCCAAAGTAAGGTCTTGCCCCTGTACCCTCTGCTTATGAACTCATTCTCGAAGTACGACGCCTGGTCCTGTGCTGGTGGAAGCGGCTTCAAGTATCATCTACGCTGCACCACATATTGAATCTAAGGGTGAGGACGCACCATATACATTGACTGTGTGTCGTCATCTCTTCTTTAGAACTGCAGGGTGTTCGTGACATGCTTATCCAACGGCTCGGTGCAGAATTTACACACTCTGCCATCGCAAATCGCGACGGTCACGTATCCCTGAGGGTTATCCAGGCTCTCTCTTCCCCAGCGCCTTCTGCCGCCAAGCTCGATGCATACATGAGCGACATTACTCAAAAGTATGGCGTCACATGGGTGCCGGCTCCTCAAAGACAGGACGTGTAAGTGCCGAATAGGTTGCTCTGCCAATCAACTGACAGGACTGGATGTAGTATTAATTCCCTCTCAGAGATTTTAGACTTCGAAATGGCCCCCACTGTTGATCTTGTTCAGCTACGCAAGTACTGTATCCAAGGTATGCGTATTAACTTGTTGGAGGTTCATCTCTAATGTCTCCAGGTATTCCCGACGAGCCTAGTTGGCTTCGCCCTCGCATCTGGAAGTCGGTGTTGAACATGCTCCAACTCCTTTGCCCAGGTGGCTAATTTTAGTCCACAGACTATTTTTGGGTATCCTTCCTGTTCTGAACTCATCCCAGACGGGTGAGGTTGATAAACAGAGAGGTGCATATTATGTAGGCCAAACCTTTGCTCGGTTATTGCTGGAACTTAGTGGCCAATCAGGACCTTGTTCGCCGCTTATTGCAACCCTTCGCTGACCTACCACCCCCCGCTGGTCCACAACTCCCCCTGGATGGAGCATTGTTGAAGGCACAATCTCAGCTACAGCGGATCCTTCCGGCGTTATTCAGCGGGTTGGAACATGAACTGGACCTCGCCACCCCTGGTCCGCTGAGCGAAGCCTCTCCGGATGGAATCAGAATACAGTGCGCTCAAGAACTGGACAAGCGGCTTCAGCTCCTCCGACCTAATTCAGCTTCGTCGCAGCGATCAGAGACTACGCCCGAGATACGACTGGAGTCGGACCAAATTCCAAGCATATCAATATCCTCACCCTCCTCAGAGGAACCTTCACACAAGACATTGCTCCCGTCAAAGCCTTATGGAGTTGGTCAGGTTCACTCACAACATTACTCGGCTTTGTTGCGCCTATTGTACTTGCACTCATCCATCAATCCGGGCAACTTGTCCCCTCACACACCCACTCTATTAATCCCCATTTACACCGTCGTCATCCAAGAAGTGGAACAAGATGACCTTATGCACGCCGAAGCAGATGCGTTCTGGATGTTTGAAGCTGTTGTGGGTGAATTTTCCGAACTCGAGGATGAAGAGGGTGGGAGTGTCTGGATGAAGAAGTTCAGCGAACGGCTACAGTGGGCGGATCAGGATCTTTGGGACAGCCTGGTATACTTCCTTCTCCTTTTCCGCCTTTGACGTCTTGAGCTGACCTTCTCCAGTGTGCCAAGGGCCTGGATCCTGCACTCCCACATTATTCATAGTGAGCTACCGTCCGAAAAGGCCATACATCAACTCACCTTTTTCTCAGCCGTTGGCTTTCCACTCTTCTGACGCACACAGTTCCGCTGCCTTCTGCCCTCTTGATATGGGACCTCTTATTCTCCCAAAAAGCTCGAGATCGTGATGGTAACCCAAGACTAGACTCCCTCTTGGATGTGTGCACAGCAATGCTTCTTCGAGCAAAAGCTCCACTATTGCGGTAGGTTCCTCCTCATCCAAAGACACTCGGTTTAATGCTATATTTTGCTCCAGACTCGGGAAGGGCGGTCCCAAATCCCCTGGGCTTTGGGCAGAAGACGACAGTATTCCCGCACCATCACCCCTACGGCCATGGGAGTTGGGAGACGCGTTTATGGAAGGAACCGCCCTCTTGCGTTTATATCCGCTGGAGGCTGCTGGCGGTATTGAGCGTATCCTTCAAACAACTAACGACCTTACTCATCGTCGCTTCGAAGAATCTAGAAGTGCGCAGACGAATGTTATGACTCTTGGAGAACGTCTCAAAAACACGATGTGGAAGGGCTTTACCAACCAGGTATCATCGGCTGAGAACTCTCCAGAAGTGTCAGACGAAGAGGAAGAGGAGGAAGAAGAGGAAGAAGAAGAGTCTGATGAAGACGACGGAAACGAAACGGAAACGCCCGTTTCTACTTCAGGCCCAACGACCAGGTTTGCAAACATGGTCTGGCGAGGTATCACCAACCAAAGTTCGATGGACCCGCCGCCAACTCCATTGGATCCGCCCAGTCCCCCAGTTTCACAGCCATCGGCTTTCCTTTCTCCCTTTACACCGCCAGACGCATCACCTGAAGCGCCATCAAATAAGGCTGCTTCGAGCCTTTGGCGATATGCAGAGAAGCTGAAGGATTCGGATGCGGTTGCCACTTTCGCCAAAGTCAGTACCAATTGGCGGGCGAAAGCCATGTTGGGCCCTTGGGTAGCACCACAAGGTCCCACGCAAAATGAACCTCCTGTAGCACCACAACATACGCATAAAGGCGCGCGGAGCGAATCTATGAATGTAATTCCTCCTAAGATCAATGTCGGGGACGTACGACGTGGCTCCCTTCCTGGTTACCCTCGGGCTGATAATTATGAACCACCACCCCGACCTGCTTTTTTCCGTCAACCTCGCGATAGCTGGATTGCTTCCGACAAACCATTTGAACTACCTCTCAGTCCCCCTGCTTCAACAGAAGGCCACCCTTCACCTCCTTCAGAGACCAAAGGCGGATTTCAAGCATCATGGGCCGCCTTGACAAGGTCTGCCTCTGCTGAAGTGGTTCAACCTACCCCAAAGTCTGCTCCACGACCTCTGCTCTTAGGTTCTTCGAGATTGACTGGCCCAGTGCAGCCTTCGGGGCTCTCTAGATCTAGCAACAATACACCGGCGCCTCACTCTGATGTAGAGGGACAATGGGCGGAAGTGATGAAGGCAAAACGCCAGGCGTTCCAGCGAGAGTCCATATCCTCCACATCATCGTTGTCACCTGACGCCTTTGGACGCCGCCAGTCCGATAAATTGGATCCAAATTGGGACTCTGATATTGGGGGAAGCCGGAAGGTGCCTTTAAACCGTCGTTCGGTCTCCCCGATGGCACCTCGATTCAGGCGTCCTGGGTCTATATCCTCTTCTGGTGGACTGGCATCTCCAGTGCCGGCTATGTCTCCCTTACCGTTGCATGAGAAACGTCCTGGCTGGGGAGAAGTAGTGCTTGACTCTTCGCCAGGCAACTCACCACCAGGACCAAGGACTCCACATACCTCCTTACAAACCAATGGAGCGATCAAGATCACTGAGTCAGAACCACATCGTGGATCACTCGTACTGAATGAACTACAGAGTGTCCCTTTGGAGCCTCCATCCCCTTCGCGCAAAGTCAGCCGGAAGAAGACCCCTCCGCAATCCAGCGGAGATGACACGTCAGACTCGCCGCTGGAAGTACCTTCTCGACTCTCGAGAGTACGTTCCAAGAAATATCCACCACGACCTGCAAATATTCAAATCCAACAAGATAGTTTACGTTCAAAGACGGTCATTGAAAAGGCCAGTCCGAGTTCTCTTAGGGTCGATTGGCCAAACGAAGATCAAGACACCGCTACCACGCCAAAGGCAACTTCGTTTGTCGCAGACGAGATACCGTTATCAGGGAGTTCCTCTCGTCGTGTTCGCAAGGCATCTGCAGACGACAAAGAACGAACCCGCAAAAATTCCACAGAGCAACGCGTACGAAAAGTCTCCGCAAGCAGAAGAGTTCGAGACAGCAGTGCTGACGAAGGTGACGACGAAGGGTATGACGAACTGCTGAGCGCGTACGAAAGTGAAGAAGGAACGAAGGCCTTCTTGCCTTAGACTGAGATTTACGTTTCGCTATGATCATGTCATGTCGTTGTTAAAGTTATGCTCTCTCATTCTGGAACATGTTTGGACTATATTATGAACTAGACATTATTTTGGTATATCGTTCGGTTTTGATATTCCTGTCTAGCTCTCGATAGGCTGGTTCTATGAGAGTGTCCTGAATAGAATTATAAATGCACCGGAGGACTGGGTAATGCGGGAGGATGTTCTGCAAGTCGCCGTCAGAGACGGCAAGTGAGTCAACAGCGAGGTGTTTACCTCGTAGGCTACGTCGAGCTCATAGGATTCTGGTCCTGTCTGTCGAATGGCGGCAAGGTAGTATCGTACGTCCCACCGTCGCAATCCTTCGTTAATTATCACGTCTTGGAGGAACTTCCGAGCGACGAAACGCTTGCTCGAAAAGAATACGAACGGAGGGAAACCGCAATGGGTTTCGAGTTGTAAACCATGTTGTGGTATCACGACCACAGATTCTACGAGTCTTCAGTCGAAGAGTGGATGGATATAGACTGGCAACGGACCATGCATAACTTGTGTGATTTTCTGCCAAATTAGCAATGTTGCAACTATGCCATAGGCAAATTTTGGCGTTAACCCTATCTATTTATCGTGAGCTGAAAGAAGAAAAAAGGATACAATAATGTTGGCACACCAGTTTTGGCCAGAGAATGGCCAACAAGCCGACCACGAAGGCATCCATGAGCGACAGTCCTCTGGCGCCTCGAATAACTCTCCCACTTCCATCTCGAGCAAGGTGCCAATTTTCTATACGGTATTCATAATAGCCAGGAAATTCAAGGACTGAATATTCAGGATGGGTGACTGGTAGAGGGCGAGATTGTTTCATGCAACATACGTAGTGATGATGAAGACTGCTGAGCGCTTATCAGAGAATTACAGCGTGGGTGAGTTGGTCTCGAGCAAGGCAGAGCTCATTTGGGGATAGCCACAAGGTATTACAGGATACGACTATCCATAGAAAATGTATTAACGCTTAGCCTTTTGTTTTGCTCTTTTTGTTGCGAGTTCAAACCGAGAACGCTTCTTAGTCTGTCCTGGTTCCTCATCCCCAAACGCCTCTGTTCGACTTCTTACAGTCCCTTCAATCCCCCGACTGCGCTTCAAAACATCCAGCTTTCTCCCCTTCCTCCGCAGCTCATCATACCCGTCTCCGCCACGTGTGTTGGAACGTCGCTCTACGCTACGAAGAACATCGCCAAACTCATCTTCAAATCCACCTACTCGCCGTCTCCCTCTAGAAGTTGAACCAAGGTCACCACCTAGAGCGAGAGCAGCCTCGTCCGTCGCCCGTCTCTTCGCGTCTTTCTTCTTCATCACAAGACGAGTAAAGTTTTCCTCTTCAAACTCCGTCATCCGCTTGAGCTGAGACGCGCGTGCAGAAGCTAAAGATGGGGTAGAGCCAAGACCTGAGGTCGATTCTGAGTGTGGACGAGAAGGGCCCGCAGCAGAATGAGCCAGAGATGCAAGTGCAGAGGGTACAGGTGGTCGATTCTTGCGTCCTTGTGAGCTTGTTTTCTCGATATATGGCACAGGAGCAAGCCGAGGTGGACGGTATATCTCGTCGTTGGGTTCCGCGTCAGAATGGTTTGGTTCAAAATCCTGTTTGCCCTCAAGCAGATTCTCAGGATTTGGACGGAAGGCAAGAGGGTCTAGGCGACAAGTAGGTGTTGTGGATGGGCTCGAGAAATGTAAAGGCGACGCACCGTTCGCAGCAGAGTTGTTTGTGTTCTCTTGTTCCTCTGATAGTTTGACCAGTTTTTCAATCTGATAGCGCATTCTGCTTTCCAAAGTTTTGATCTTTTCGAGGATCACACGACCCTCAATCATCCTGTCGACAAAATCGCCGAGGCCAGAGCCACGAGGACCACAATCCTCAGACGAAAATGGAGCTTCTGGCGGTGAGCGCTGAAGGAGAGAATGGCCAAGAGCCTGTCGGGCTGTTAACAGGACCAGGGATTGAAGATATGATAGGAAGACGTGGTGCTTCAGTGTCAATAAAGAAATTCCATCTTTAGTTTCCAATTGAGAGGCTCTACAATTACACATTGGTCAATGTATCCTACACGGACTTGCACAGATTATGAATGATGCGAACCTGGCCCGGAGGTTTTGTATTACCCCACGTGTAGCTGCAAGACTTGATGTCATCTCCTGCATCAAGGAGCAAAATTCTGCTTGACTGACGTCCATTTCTAAAGGTGGAAAAGTTATGAGTAAGATCGTTCAAGAATCGACAGAGAAAAGGCGGGGATCAGTTGACGGTTTTCTAGGCCGCCACTCCGTAGAGTGTAATGCATGACTTCAGGAGTATTCAGAGCCCAGTGCATTTCATCCGGGTAAATGACAGCAATGGTGAGGGACTTACTAGGAGTTGCAGCCATCTTGAGAAAATAAAATTTCGGAGGATGGGAAATACATCCGTGTTGTGTTTGGCGCAGGCTTTGATACCAAACAGCCCGACCAGACGCTGTTCCCGCCGGCGCCGAGGCTTGGCAGAGCGACATGCCTAACCTTGCCTCCAGCCTGATCAAGGATCAAGCAAGAAAGCTGCTCCAAAGGCTTCTTGACGACGATGTAGGTTGAACGGCGTCCAGCACTTGCACTACTCACCGCTGCGCAGGAGAAGAAATCAGAGGCCAATCAATCAGCGGCTCACCCGCAACATGCGGTAGTATCTGCGCCAGCAGGTTCCTATGACCAGAGTCTTGCACAGTCGTTCAATTCCCTGTCGGTCTCCGACCAGCAGCCCCCTGCTAATCCGCAGCTACCGTACCAAGGTCCTTTCATAGGAGGCTTCCATCCACCCATCAATGGCCCGCCCCAGAACGCGGCGCCACCGTTTCCTTCTTATCCTGGCTATCCACCCTCGAGTGGCTATGGTTCGCCGTATACCCCTGGTCCAATGTCGATGACGATGCAGCACGCTTTACAACCCGTGCAATCACCTGAATCTTATATCACACCTCAAGATACCCCGATATCCACGCCATCCTCCGGCCCATCGTCTCCTCCCGCAACTCCAAATTCCAAACCCAGTGGAGGGAGCGGCACTCCAAACAAGCGGAAGAAGAAAGACTCGGATGATGAACAGGTCCAGTGCTCTGGCATCACAAAGGCTAACAAGCAATGCACGCGCATGGTCAAAGTGGGGAGAACTCTCTCATCGGATGATGACGATGACGCGGCCACTCCTGAGCGATTCTGCCACCAACACAGCAAGGAACTATTAGGCCCTAGTGGCTTCCCAGCAAGAAAGAACGGCGAGTTTGTGGAGTTCAGTGGTACGTTCGCGTTGTTCGTATTTCTGCGACCGTTTTTGATCTTGCGAATCAGATTGGATACCGGAATATCTTTCACAAAGTGCCCAAGTTGCCCTCCGAGTCGAAATGGAGAAAGCGAGGACTCCATCGGATGTACCTGGCTATATCTACACCTTCGAGATACGAGGTCGGTGCACTTGACTCTGTTTCAGGTGCTCGGTTATTCACTTCGTTTTAGAGCCGGGTTCCAAGACGATCAAACTCAAAGTGGGTCGTGCCGTCAATCTAGTAAAGCGAATCGATCAGTGGGGGAAGCAATGTGGCTCCAAAGAGCCAATTCTTAGAGGCTTTTATCCTGGAAGTGTGGAAGACGATGGCGGGAGTCTTATGAAGGGCCGGGTCATTGCTGGAGAGAAAGCTGCTTGGTGCCACCGCCTTGGTGAGTGTCACTCGGTCTCCACTCGATGTTACTGTCCATCTGACGCATCCATCCAGAGAGGCTCATCCATATGGAATTGACGGATCTCGTGGAGACTGATGTTTACCTCCACGCAGCATGGCCAAAGCCAGGGCCGTTAGATGAATCGACTTTGGTCAAAGACGGCATTAGCGCTGGGAAAAGAGCACCCTGCGCGGACTGCGGGCAAATGCACAAGGAAATTTTCGAATTTTCGCGACTCGAGAAGGGCAAGAACAAAGCGAAAGAATGGGAAGTCATTGTCAAACCTGTGATTGAGCGATGGGGAAGGTTTGTAGATTTGTATCTGTAAAGCTGCATTGTATGTCGTGCTATTGTATTTTCTGTCACTGTCGTCTTGTTCTCGCTTCATGACTTGACGCGACTGGTGGAAGAGGCACAGCCACCGCGCATTGTGCGAACAATAGTGGTCACGTGATCGACTTTTACGGGACGCGTTCTTTGTTCTGCGCCTTTTGTGCGAGATTTCGTCTCCATTGTGCGTTATGCCCGTCACTATAAAGCTCCTCGAGCACTCCTTGTCCCCCATCGCTTCTTTCTTTCACTCCTTCCTTGCCCTCCAGCTATGATGTTTACCCTTCCAGCTTTACTCGCTCTCTTCCCCCTCGCTTTCGCTGCAACAATCGACGTGACCGTTGGTGGCCCTGGTATTCTGAAATATAACCCTGCATTTGTGGTAAGTACCAACTCTTTTCTTTGGAATATCACCGATTTATTATGTCTGTAGAACGCGAATCCTGGTGACGTCGTACGGTTTACATTCCAGCAAAAGAACCACACTGCGACACAATCAACTCTGCAGAACCCCTGCAGTCCTGCTGCCAATGGGTTCGATTCAGGATTGTAAGTACTACTCCATGGAGCTACGCACGTCGACGTCTGACTCTGCTTCCAGCCTTCCTGTAGCCGACAATGTCACAGCAGGATTCCCCGTGGCCCAATTGAAGATTCTCGATACAAACCCAGTCTGGGTGTACTGCCGACAAGCAAACCACTGTCAGCAAGGAATGGTCTTCGCAATCAACCCCGGAAACAACCTTGCCGCCTTCCAAGCTGCCGCTACTGGCACTACTCCACCATCTTCAGCACCACCAGCAGGCGGAGTGGTTACAGTAACCCAAACAGTAACAATTTCTGGTCAAGCTGTGACTACGACCTATGCAACTTCTTCAGCAAGTGCAACCGCTGTTTCAAGTGACCATCGCATCATTGTCGGTGGCCCAGGCAAGCTCTTCTACAGCCCGGCCAACATTACGGCCCAGCCTGGAGATACCATTACATTCGAGTTCCAGCAGAAGAATCACACCGTTACCGCCAGTAGCTTCGACCAACCTTGCCGTGCCTTGTCCTTGACAAGTACCACCGGTCAAATTGGATTTGATTCTGGGTTGTAAGTCTCTTTTCACGACGCAAGCCATACAAGACACTAATCGCCTTTTGTTCAGCATGCCCGTGGGTGATAGTGCTACTACTTTCCCAACATTTACGATCCAAGTTAACGACGTATGTTTCCATCCTAACCTTCACCTCCCAAACCTTACCGTTTCTTGTAGACCAAACCCATCTGGGCTTACTGCCGACAATCCGGTCATTGTGGACAAGGAATGGTGTTCTCCGCCAACGCTATCGAGACTGGCCCACAGGGCTTTGACGCTTTCAAAGCACGAGCAATTCAGCTCAACGGGACTGCCTCGACGAACGGAACGTCCGGAACCTCTGGAAGCGGTGCTATCCATTCCATGAAGCTTCAAGGTACTGGTACCTTTGTTGCCCTAGTTGCTCTGGTAGCAGCGGTGTTGTAGTGATGATATGACTAAGCGACGATTACGACCGTGCCCTCATCTGTAGCTCTAGCCCTATTTACGAGACTGTAGCAATGGACTTTTACCATGGATATCACTTACAGTACTTATATGCCTTTCGTTTCACGAGATAATCACTTAGTTTTACAGTAATCATCATATTGCTCGAATAAATCGTGGTGGCGGCATCTGCCGTGAACTTGAAGCTTGAAGTCTCGCACACACTTGAAGTTGAACCTGGTCTAACAGACCGGCAGCATGGACGTCGATGATTTGGACCTCTCACAACCGTCGAATGGGAACAATGAGCAGGAGCAGGCTCGACGGGCTCAAGAAGAGCAGCAGAAACGGCGTGACCTAATGGCCGCACTTCTCGACCCAGCAGCCCGCGAAAGATGTAGGTCTTCATCGATCATCTCCCGATGCCACAACACTTATAGCTAGATGGTATCTAGTATCTCGCATCGCTATCGTCAGTCCAGAAAGGGCTGCGCAGATTGAATCCATTATCGCGCGAATGGTACAGTCTGGTCAGGTACGAGGGAGAATAACTGAAGCCTCCCTCATCGAGTTGCTCGAGCAGGTACCCGTCATTTCGGCCCCATATTCCTCTCTGCTAATCACTACGTTGCTCATACATCTAGTTGGACGAAGCTCGCGGAAAGTCATCCGCACAGAAGTCGACCATTATAGTATGTGTTTATCCTTTCCTGCACACGAGCAGAGATCATTTATCGGGACATCGATCCAGTATCACAGAAGGAAGGACCCAGACGACGATTTTGATATTTGACATGACAATATTTCTCCCCTACACGATTGTACATGTGGTATCCATTCGATTATCCAATGTATCACCATAATCATGCCCTTCAAGTACGGCGCCAATTCCCTCCAGACCCAAAGCTGGAATTCTGTATCGCAAAAGGGTTGGCCATATTACTTCCCGAATACATTTGTGAGAGTGCGACGTTCAAGAGATTGTTGGTGTGTCCTAGATTGTATGGTGGTGATGAGGCACGTTCTGTGCCCTCGTTTTCGGTTGGTGGTTTGAAATGCTGTGATGTTGTATTGAGGAAGAATTTATCTCAAGAGGAGAAGATGTACATATCGGCGGCCTTCTTTGTAGACTTCATCCAACTTCTCGTTGAAAATACCTTCCTCTTCGAATTCGATATATTTGTTATACAGATTCAAAGCTGATCGAGCATCCTCGATGGAATCGTGCGTATCTGTTTGAATGGTCTGATCCAGCACGATCCAAGAAAGGAATCGCAAAGACAGTCGCCTCTGGCGAGATGGCAAGAAATACAAATCAACTGTGTCGATAACTTGCTCTGGTGGGACGAATATATCTACGAGATGGGTTACACGATGTCAGTCGGTATGATGAAGGAGCGGCGTACTGATTATGCGGAAATCTTTACTCAGGCCGTGGCCAATAAATATGCAACCTCGGTCCACCAAGAGACGAAGCTTCTTGTAAACAAGCTTGAGCGGCGTCAATGTGTATGGTGATATGTTTGGGTCGAGGTCACCAACTATCACCGATTTCTTCAGTAGCTCAGCGCGAACCATGGATCATGTACTCACATTTGATGCCAGAATACTCAGTCAGATAATCCACGATGATCTCACTGGTATGTATGTGATCATCGATCAACGGAAGGCCTTGTTTGAGACCATCCCCACGTAGCACGGAAACCCTGGCTAGACTAAGCCTAGCAGGTCTCAGCACTTTGTTTGATCCATCAGAACGGAGCTCGCTCTCTTCCTGTTCAATGTCAGAGTTTCAGATAAAGCTCTGCCACATCAGGAGCCCTCTCACTTGTTGCATTGATACGAATTCTGCGTCGATGGCCACAAGTGTGCCTGGACGAGGGAGTTCTTCAGGTCGCAGGCACTCGTGGCGAACTCGTGTTGGATCTCGGTGTCTAGAGTTTGTCAGCGAGAGGAGAGGCATGCCAAGCGAGTACTTACAGCGATATCGATGTGTCTCGACTTAATATGCTTGGTTCAATACCATCCGGGAGACGAGAGAGGTCAACTTCCTGTTCCAGGCCTTTTCGTTCGAGATACAAGATAGCAGGAATCTACATTGCATCAGCACCGAGTCGTCGTCTCGGGAAGATACGTACCTTCCAAACATCAGGGAAGCTCAGTGCTTCCTCCTCCGTCAAGTTTTGAACTACGAAATCGTTGAAAATGTGCCATGGGCTTTTCGTCCCTTCCTGCTTTTGTGCATCCGGCACTAAAAACTGTCAGCATATCATTGGATGCAGGGGAAGGCCTCACCTTTCACAAGAGCTACGAGATGAGAATTCTTATCCCTGTGAAGGACTTGGACTATAACCGCCTAGTCCGATGAGCAATCACACGCATGAAAGCAGAAGCTACAAACCCGTAATTCGTACTCCACCAGCTCCTCGTCGTCATTGCCGTCCGCCTGTTGTCCATTCAAGCGAACATAGGGTTGCAGGAACGTTTGGTTTCGGTTATCTTGCCAGAAGCTCAGACTTTCTTCGTTATAAACGCAAGTATTGACGGCCAGTATAAGTGGTAGTTCCTGGGTGGACACAGCGCGTTTGGAAGTAAACTGGGCGACTTGTTTACAACTTTGGCACGTTGCCTTATGAGAGAACTGTCGCAGAATTGAACTTCGTAGTATGCTATTGAAGTCTGTAGGAACTGAAGACTCGTTCTGTGCTCCCTGAGTTCAGCTCATATGTGGGACCAGTAAGCTTCGGCTTACTTTGCGAGGATAGGCCATCTCGATTATATGCGTTGTATTGTCTTTCTCTCGAACTGTTCCGCAGTTCAGACAGCTACTGACATTCTTCCCTCCTATACCCAAGAACTGAGTAATCGGCTGAGAGGTATTGGCGTTATGCCACCGAGAGCGGCGAAGTTGGATGGCATTAGGAAGGAAGACATTGCCTTCAACGCTGAGGTGGTCGATGAGGAAGCGATGGAACGCTTGGATTTTATGAGCATAGTCAACTGCACTGGCATCTCGGCCGTAGTCGACGAGCTCCAGAGCGTTGGATGCTGCTGGGGTCAGTCATGGCATCGGCGTATAAGTATCACTTACAATGAGCGAGGACACCTACTGTCTTGCAGAAGTTGCTAGATTGACAATTCGTGCCGTTCGCGTCTTCTAGCATCCGAACCGCAAACCCAAGTTCGCAAGATAAGCAATGTTCACGAGGACAATTTGCGGCAATATGGGCCTTGACCAGCTTCCTGATCGGCCAACTGTAGTGCATAACCTGGACCAATGCATTCGTATAGGAATTTAAGATATGGCTTTCGAGGCCGCTATAATTTGTACGGTTGTAAAACCTACATACACAAAGTTCAAATCACTTGACGACGGAGACAACAGCTGATACTCACGCAAAATCAAAGTCCTCCACTCCAAATTTTGAGTACTCGATTTCAACTTGACGATATGCTTGTGGTACTTGATCGCCCACAGGGTCAAATGCAGTGAGGCCTTCCTCGTCCTTGGATAAATGAGCTTTGTAAAATTTAATGTATACATATGCATACCTCTGTTGCGCGAGACTTCCCGCTGCGGAACCTTCCATTGTGTTTGCGAGTTCCAGTTGAAGTCACATTCCTCCGACTCCGGAGCTCTCGCGGTAAAGATGCATACGCTATGTTATCATTCGTCCTCATACTGTTCAACACCTGTGAAGGGATTTTGGGAGGGGGCGGAGAGAACGATCCGCTGACCGCAAACTGCGCTGTCCAAGATGAAAGTAACGGGGTCTCGTAGTAGGGCAAGCCGATGGAATTCAAAGGTCTGTGAACGGATTCTTATTAAATATAGGTAGAAGGATTTTCCACTCACGTATCGTCTGTCCACTCGATTTCTGGCAAAGGCGCTGGGGTGTCAGCCCATTCGATAGCTTGACCGTCAAAACCGTTCAACGGAACAGAACCGTTCTCTGCCTGACTCAGTAAATGAACCATGCCATCTGCGTCGCCGAATGCCATATACATCGATGTTGGGGATATGGCACTGGCAGTGAGGACAGAAGCGATATCCAGCTGTCAAGGAAATAGTATTAAGAAGAGTATATACCCGTCCAGGGAAGCCCACCTGATAGAATTCGCTTGCACCAGGATTAGAAGCATCAACAACATTAACGAGCCCTTGGTTAGAGACAATAGCAACAGTAGAAAGTCGTTGTGGGAGGACATGGATGAATGAAGGACCAGATGAGAAAGGGATTGGGGGGAGGGGGCGAAATGTTCGGATATCATACACCTTGACAAGAGGGTCAATAAACGGACGAGGTTGCCTGAAGATTTGTCAAATCTTGAAACAGCGCATATATGTAGGGTTTCTTGCCGTTGTCCCAGACCGAACGTAAAGATATAGTTTCCAGAGGTCTGCAAACCTTGAATGCCACCAAGATGAGCTCTGACCTGACCTTCTCCCCCCGCTTTCGTAGTACCAGTCCGAGAGTCGTGTAAACGTACAATCCCGTCTGCAGACCCGGAGATCAACATCAAATGATTGAATTGTAGCTGGGTGACGAGGGATTGAAGTTGGACTTGTCTAACCAGGTCCCCAGTGGATGAATTGACGAGTATCAGTTCGGGATTCACATTCGCAACGGCAGTAATGGATTGTGAACTAGAAAATGTTGTGACATTGCTCGAAGAACTGGAAGATGGAAATACAATCAGCTTGGGGAAGCAACCAGATTCCTTAACGCACGTATAAAACCACTTGTTGATACCGCTCTTGGCCCATGAACCCAGACTATTACCTCTAGTGGCGGAAGCTCGGACAAAGTTGTCTCCAGCGACGATCTTCTGAATAGCAGAAGGTGTACCGACAGGGAACGAGACACCACGGACGCCCCGCGTTGTGTGATAAGCAGCCACGAGCCCAGCGTCCGAACCAATCCACAGGGAATCCGCGACAGGGTCAAAGCACAACGCGCTTACAGGAGGAACGAACCCATGCAAGGAGATAGGCGCGATAGGTTGGTATGTCGAGGCCATAAACACCCAGTGATGTTGTGCTGGTGAGGAAGGCACTAAGAACTTTTAGGACGTCAAGTTTGGTGATCAACACCGTCAATTAGCTTACTGCATTATTAATTCGATGGAGAGCTAACAAAACCACATGCGTGTACCAAAATAAATAGCTTCGTGAATCTAAATGGTCCTAAAACTTCACTATTTACACTTGCAAGAGTCATCCAGGGTCTGCAGACCCCACCGAAAGTCCTGCTTCCCAAACCCGGCGTGGCATCTGGAAATTCGGATTCAGTCCATTGTGAAAGATTTCCTGAGTCGCCGAATTTGGAGGTTTAGGCGATGGTAAGGGTTGTGTGCTTCGGGTACGAGATAAGCTGGAGTTGAGACGAGGTTCGTCTTGAATATTCGAGTGAGGATATGCAGGTGATAGCATCGGAGAATAAGGTCGAGAATTAGATGGAGAAAAGGACGAAACATGAAGGAGCATTGCAAACTCCTCTGTAGAATTTGTAAGCTTCACCATGTTGCTTCGCAACTTCGAAGAAACCGCGTGACTAGTCCCATGTTTCTTAGTTATATTGGAGAGTTGGACAACGATCTATCAAGATTTAATTTACCACCCGGAAACGGCTTCAGAATAACTCACCTTCAAGAAGGTATGCGCGTCCTCACGAAGTAGCTTCCGGTCAGCCTGTGAACCCTGTTCTCGTAGGGTTTGAATGGTTTCCTTCAACCGGTCGGTCACGATCCTGGCGTTTTGAAGACTCTTATGAATATCGAGATCGCCAAGGAGTTCCTCCATCATGTCCCATATAATTGGTGCAACTTCAACGGCTTGCATCACGGCCTGTAATGCATCCCGGTCTATCTGAGTTTTCGACGTTGTGGGTAATTCCAAGAAGGTTGACTTTGGAGGGATTGAAGGGGACGAAGATGTTGAAGACGTTTTGAGGGACGCTTGCGAGCCCTCGCGCGAGTGATTACTCTGTGAGCTCTCTGCCCTCGGTACAGAATTTGGTGAAAATACCGGGTTCGTAGGCGAAGGTGACATGACCGTTACAGATGCTGGCGCCGTTGCTTGACGTTTGGGGGGACGTAAGAATGGGATGGGTCTGTTAATTGACGCAACGCCACCTGTGAATCCAGGTAGGATATCATATGATGGTAGCTTCTTCCCAAGTTCAACGTCCTTCGAGCTGAAAGATCCAGCATGGCGCCGGGCGATACGAGACCTGGTTGAAAGGACTCCCAGTCCCGTGGTGGGACGTGGTATAGGAAGAGCAGACGAGTCGGTGGGTGCGGCACTATGCTCTGCATTCATAAAGGCGTGACCGTTGTTATTCGAAATACCGTTCGTGTATTGCTTCCCGTGAATGAGAGATTTAATAACCTCTAGGTGGGGAACTAGCGTTTGCCAAGCACACGAGATTTCTGCGGTTGCGGCGTATAACTCTAGAAGTATACGGCGAGTAAAGCGGACATCGTCAGAGCCGGTGATCACACGAAGTTGCAGAGAAAGCACGCTAAGGGCCTTGCTGAAGGCAGTGACAGTGTCTCTACAGGCCTCAACCACGGCTCGACAAACAGATGGGGATGGCTGTGCCCTCCGACTCATGCTGTCAAAGCGATCGAGGGCGCTGATTAGGTCGGCCATTTGCGCGTTGACAGGATCCAGGACCTTCTTGAATATATAAGAAAGTCGATCGTCAATGGGGTGGAGTACGTAGTGTTCCAGAATTTGGTACACTTGGCAGACCGCGAAGAGGATGGTTCGTGCCGAGTCAACGAGACAGAGGAGAGGCTTGGGAAGAACACTTGGTGGAAGGGTAGATATGCGGCGAAAATATTGGTTCCGCTCGCTAGCCATCGAGAGAATGTTGCGAGATTCGATATCATTCCTAGCCATTATCCGCGATAAGGAACCAAAGGACGAGTCATGGCGCTGGGATAAAGGCGACGGTATAGAGAATTCATCTGTCGCCTTGGTAATCGTAGGGGGAAATCCCCCTAGGTCGTCGTATTTGTCGTGATTAGGATATGGAGACCGAAGATCGGGCATACTGTGATTTCCAAACATCTCGCGGCGAGGCGAGGGTCTTAAGTCGCCACCTGCAGATCCATCTCGTTCATGTACAGGAGAATCATATCCAATGGTTGAATCGTCAAAAGTATCCGAATCCGCTGGACTGGGCAAATAACTTGGAGGGGATGAGTCTTGCCCATAACTAAGCATTCCGAGATGTAAAGCCGGTGGGCGGTCTTCCTCCCGACCCAAGGGTGTTGGGGTAACCATGGCACGATAGGAGTCAGCCTTCGACGAAGCAGATAGGGCAGAATCCACAGAAACTGTCCTGCTGTGTGCATTGGCGTCATGTTGGTCTGATCGAGGAAATTTCCAGGATCGGTAGCTCTCGTCTCTGACATATGTTCAGCAATTTCAAGGAAAGTCGAGAGATTACTTACATTTGGCGTTCCAATTCCAATTGTTCACTGTAGCCAGAATCATTTGCCCCCCTTGTCGAAGGCGACTCCTCCTCCATCCACTGCTGAAGATTACGAATCCACTGTTTCATTTGCGGACCTGGGTCCTTCGGCTGGGAAACCACATCATTGGGGGGCCATTCGATGGGATTGCGTTGAAGTTGGAGGAAGTCGAGCGACTGGAATTGTGTCAGGTAAAGGGGAAGGCGCGTGAGCTTATTTTTGTACAAATTGAAGACCTGGACTAATCGGTAAGTGAAGTAAATGATGATCATGAAGCTCGACCTACGCGGAGGCCGATGAGTTTTCCGGGCTGTGATGGCAAGCGTTTGAGTTTGTTATAGCTCAGGTCCAGGATGTCCAGTGCGGGTAAGAGGGTTAACTGAGCTGGGTAAATGGGTGTTGAATTTGTCGAAGCAACCACGCACCACATCAGGAAATACGGAGAAGCTATTGTGTTTCAAATTGAGGTACCTAAGACGGGAGAGAAGAGCACATTCCATGGGCAAAGTTGTAAGCTTGTTATGATCAAGCGCAATCCTGGCATGGCGGTTAAAATGGACTACAACAGAAGATGCTTGAAAAGTACATACCGCTCGACGATGCTCTCATCCTCCGGTGCCTCCCTGCCAATGAAGGCGAGCTGCTCTGCGGCAGATACTTCGACATCCGATAAATTTAGGTGAGACAACACCAATGAAACCCCGTCATCGGAAGACTTTGAAAGGGCCTCAGCAATATGTGAAGAATTGAGGGATGTTCGTGGAGAGGTCGATTCGGGGTGATGGGGGTGGTTCATGGCCGGAAGATAGGGAACAGCCGAGCCCAAAGGACCAAGAGCAGTTGGAGGTGGTCAGGATGTGGAAAATGGCATAAGAAGGAGGATCGTATCAGCACATTCGCTGGTTGCTGTCAGGTCCTCAACCAAGTTCTCGTGCAAGGTGTGACGCTCAGACCATCATCCTGTGACCACCACCAATCCTGCTGCACATTGCGACTAATCCACACTAAATACATGCTCTAGAACCACGTTGATACCGAGAAACTAGTGCTCTCACTCCGCATCGCGTGCCACCAACCAGGTGGCAGATATAGCAGATCCCCCGCGTTTAGCGTTGCACTTTGGGCGTGGGGCACAACCTTTTCCCAAAATTCACCGTACTCTCCTCCTTGCTCATCGCTCGACGAGAAAACGTCCACTTGAGAGGTGTTGCTCAACCCACTCCCGGGCAAGCTCGAATATGAGTACATCGAAGGGCCTGCTTCCGGAGGAGCAGTCCACACCGTCTTCTTTCCTACAACTTGCACTAAAGGGCAGGCCATCAATGACTCACTTTAGGTGGGATGGCAGGAGAGTACCAAATAGATTTAGATACGGATCCTGTAATCGAGGTGCATAACATGATACCCTGAGCCAGTTCAAACCACACTCACGGTGTGCGCTGGGGTGGCGGTCCCTCTCGGCCCAAGCCAGGAGTTACATACGAATTGGTCTGGATTGTTTGGCAGTTGACGGCCGGGGAAATAGGATGAGGGAATATCTGCGTAAACATAGTCTGGGGTTATGATATCTGCTTTGAGCGCTGGAAACTGTGTGAACAAATTGTGCTGTGCTAGATACAAGGTCTCCTTCTGTCCTGGTGGAGGGGTGTTATCCGCCAGGTCCAAATTTGAAATGAACGAGTCCCAGTCCATAATCTTTTGGGTCCAATCCTTTGCACGATAATCCATGCCAACCTCAACAGGAACGATGCGACCTGATCCAGCCACATGTCGGAGGTATCGAGCAGAGAACCAGGGGTGGGCGTTCAAAGCCGGCCAGTCAGCGGCATAACCCCGAACTATGAAGGGTTGCCGACAGGACTGTCTTTGGAATGTTGTCAGTGATGGGGGAAAAACCCAAGCTTCTATAGCTCGCGTAGCGGTGCAAACAGCTTTGTGATCGTGTGCTGTAGGCGCGGGCACAGTCGACTGCTCAAATAAAGGTAAGGGCAGGTACTGACGTTGGATCCGTGTTATAAGATCCTGGATCAAGTCCAGACGAGCATGATCTGCAGCCCCAGATAGGATGATGGCACGGTCCAGAATGGCGATACATTCTCTGGCGGTAGCAGCCCCTAGGCTAACGATTGCGCGTAGTATGCTGGCATCGGTGTGCAAACGTCGCCACGATTTTTCGGTGCCAGGCTGAGTCCGACCAAGTTGCTGACTTGAAGTTGTGACGAGCTCATCAAGCTCTTTGTACTGCGTATGCGGGAAATCTCCTTCAGAGTACTGTGAAACGATAGACAATAAAGATCGGAAAAGCTCTCCACATGACGACAGAGCTGGTGGGTGGATCGGTGAGCAAGAAAAGCACCGTATGTCAAAAGCAGACGCGCTTACGAGCCAAGTCAGGGTCGGTGGTCTGCTCAACGTCCTGCGCAATGAGCTGAAAAGTGTGGAACTGCCAGTTGTGTTGGGTCATAGGGGAGCAGAGGGGCGTTGAAAATTCAGCTGCTTAGGTATGTTGGCAGAAGTTGTAATTACCTAACTTGGTAAGAAGATCACCTCGCCAAAAGCGTGCTAAGCTATTTCGGGACGCGAAAGTGACTGTCACATGGCTAGTCACGACCAACGAGAGGAGATTTAAAGGCAGCTGCTCATGCGGCGCGAAGAATCCCCCCGTAAATAAACCAAAACACTCGCTGTTGGCCTATCAACTCTCCTCACACTCGGTCCCCGGCCCGGTTATCTCCATACGGTATGACTTCCAGGTGTGCTCGCGACGATTTGGGCTTGGGTCCTGTACAGTCTCAACTAAATATTTCGGCATTACAGGCTTGACCGCCTGTTGTTGCTTCTGGACACAGGTTCTTCTTCCTCTGTCCGAAATACGGCAGCAAAGCAGCTTGCTCAGTTGGCCGTCAAGAGCGTTATAACTGATGTCGCCATTAATGACGATGACATCAAGGCAAACCGCCACCAACTATCTCTGGTCGATTCTTCCGCGTGGAATGAGCTCATGGCTGTAGTCGCTCGAGTGAGTTTTCACTCTCTTGCATGTAATTGCCTCATATTCTAACAAGTGTATCTCAAGATCTTGCCGTTCCTGCATTCGAAATCCTTCGACACGCGCAGCGCTGCATCAGTCGCGCTTTCTCAGATATTTCAACTTGTTCCGCTTTGGCAACCGCCGCCTTCTGAATCAACGTCCAACTCAGCCGTTTCAATGGTTATCCCTGATTTTCCAAGTTTTTCCGTGCAAAACCTCTTGATGCAAGGGAAGCTGCTCCTTGCATCCTCTGGAAAGGAGTTCCAAAGACCCACTGGCATCCTGCCAAACTCTGCGGAGGTCAAGAAGGCTCGAAAAGAAGCCATGGGTCGCTTAGGACTCGAATTCCTTGACGATGTCGCAGACGATATGGACCTCGACAAAGAATTGAGTGGTGATGCAGACGTACCACTTGAAGGTGACGCGGATACCAAACATACAGTAAAGATAGATCCTTCAACAACAACGATGGATGTCTGTCTTGGCCCCAATCAATCCCGTGAACCATCTCCTCCCCCTCGCTCAATAACGCCTGTCCCTTCACCTACTAATTCCAATTCTGCTGCTGAAGACCTAACCGCCCTCTCCGCTCGCGAAAGGAACCGATTGAAACGGAAGCGGAAAGCGGGGAATTCTGCTTTCGTCACGGCCCCTCCTCCCACTTCGAATCCAAAGTACAGTGTCGCCACGGCTGGGCCTGCTAATAAGTGAGTTATTTTCATCCTTTGGTCTGGGACGTTGCTAAATCGACATTAGAGCGCGACTGGTAGCCCCTGATGACAAAGCGGCGTCCTCTCGTGTGGATGGCCTGGCGCCAGGATCAAACGGTGCCGATAAAGTTGTTGTGGATCCGAGCAAGGGTGGTGTAGTTGAAGCTAGAATAGCAGGTTCTTCCAAGGCTCTAGAGGTTCGCCCAGGGGATTGGCCGTGGGATGGCGTCGTCAAACTTCTTGAAGTGGATCTGTTTAGTCCGGCATGGGAAGTCCGGCATGGGGCGGCTATGGCTCTACGAGAAGTCCTGAAAATACAGGGCAAATGTGGTGGAATGCGAGGTTTGTGTCACAGACTTTCGTATCATCGAGTTCTCATCTTCCCGTAGCGAACGCGACGAACGAGGAAAATGAACTATCGCATGAGAAGTGGTGTAATGACCTTGCCGCACAGTTTCTTTGTGTCTTCGTTTTGGATAGGTTTGGTGATTTCGTATCCGATCAGGTTGGTGACCAATTGTCCCCCTCTTTAGATCTACTCATCATGTCCATAGGTCGTGGCGCCAGTTCGTGAGACGGCTTCTCAAACCCTTGCCTCACTCCTGCTACACATGCCCAAGCGATCGGTTGGGCACGTTCATAGAATTTTGCTGGAGATGATACGGCAAGATTTCACACTTCCTGCCCAGCTCAAGAGTAAAACGGCGAAGGGCGACCCGGAGAAAACGCATATATGGGAAGTTCGGCACGCAGGGCTCCTTGGTCTTAAGTACGAAGTAGCCGTTCGGAGTGACACATTCACGAAACCAGAAATTAAAGAGGAATTGTCCTCTTCTGACGGCACAAATATCCTGAGGGGTGTTGTGGACGCGGCAATCCTAGGGTGAGTGGCTTTGGACTCGAGTGGGTTTAACCTTGATCGTTCTACAGCTTGAGTGATAAAGATGACGATGTGCGGTCTGTTGCCTCTTCTTGTTTGCTACCAGTAGCGGAACATCTCGTGGAGCAACTTCCGGATTCACTAGAACAATTGCTAGTTGTTCTATGGCGTTGCCTTGTTGACATGAAGGACGACCTCAGCTCTAGCGTAGGTGCAGTGATGGATCTCTTAGGTAGGTTATTCTCCAAGTCCCGCCTGAATTGTGATTTATTTGAACAGGTAAACTCGTTACATTCGATGCGGTCATCGCCATCCTTGCCCAGGATAGTGTTTGGTGCGTCCCGCCCCCGCACGATCGAATGTGAAATTTGACCCATGTTCAGCCTCCCTCTATCAACTCTTGCACCAACTCTATTTCCTTTCTTCCGTCATACGATCGCTAATGTCCGATTTGCGGTTGTGAAGACATTGCAATCGTTTATGACGGTGCCATCACTTCCCAGAGACTGGATAGCAGCTCCATTCCTGCGTCTACTCTTCCAAAACATGATCGTCGAAGAACGTCACGACATCCGGAGTGCCAGTCTACTTGCCTGGCGAACTGCGTTGTCGATACTTTCCAGCTCGGCTGACTCGATTCAAAACACATTTAGTCAAGCACTGCTACTTGACTGGTACGCAATCGCTATGACGCCGCTAGGTGTCCCAATTAATTCCACAACATTCTACCACGCAACAAATTCTGTTGGCCCAGAGACAGGCTTGGAAAGGCACAACGTCGATAAGAACATGCTCATGCAGGATCTATCTCTTATCTCCACCGAGGTTACAATCAAGGCGCGGATTGCCGCAGCCACTGCTCTTGCGCAAATCATGGTTGTGTGGCCCGCCAACGTTCGTAGTTCCTGCTTCAGTTTTTTCTTCTGTTAAATCACTGTACTCCAGGCTCCATCACTAGACGAAACTTTTGGTCCCATCCTTTTGCATTACGTGGAGTCGACAAGCATGCTTCAAAAGTTCCTTACAGCCGTGATTGCAGAGGAGTGGGCCACTGAATCCAATGCAATGTTGGATACCGCCACATTAACTGATCGATCGCCTCTGGCGAAAGAGCTCAGCACGAAGATGTTGCTCTGGCTTCAGGGAAAGCCGCCCTCAGCCTACCACGAGATGGCACTGGCATTGAGTCGAATTCACATGGATTGCACGGCGATGCTCCAATCGTTTTCAACTGATTGCAAGTTGCCGATGTCCTCTATCCCATTCCTCGGGAGCGAAATCGATATCAATGGCGATAAGCAAGGTTGTTTCACCATGGAGGTTGCTCAATCAGCCATAGGAACTATGTACACAAAGCTCAAAGATAGCCTTGGACGAACGAAGAAAAAGGAACTGGCTATCATCAATGAAAAGCGCAATAAGATCGTTGCAAGCATTGATCGTTACGTGGAGTTGAAGGTGCAACACGACACTCGCGTTGCTGCTGCGTTTGCCGCTGCTTTTGTAGCTTTCAAAAGCGCGCCCGAAAAAGTTAGTCCTGTGGTCAAGGGTATCATGAACGGTATCAAGGTATGTATACAATCTTCATCCTGTTGCGCATAATTCACCTTTTGTTAGAATGAAGAGAACCTCGATCTGCAAACTCGGTCTGCCGTCGCAGTGGCTTCGTTCATTGACTTCTGCCTCAAACACAACATCACGCAGCCACCCGACAAGATTGTCAAAAATCTATGCACTTTCCTTTGTCAGGACGTTGAACAAACCCCGACCTTCGCGTATTCCCGACAACTCATGGATGGTGTTTTGTCCTTCCAGACTCCACCCGCTCCGCAAGGCCGTCAACCCAAAGAGAGTGCTAAAGACAAGGACAAAATCGTCGCTCCAGCGACAGAGGAAGCTATAAAGGCGAGATTATCTCGTCGTGGTGCTTGCTTAGCCTTCGAGAAGTTGTCGGTGAGGTTTGGTCCAGAACTCTTCGACTTGATACAAACTATGTGGCATTCGATGGCGGGGGGACTTCTCAGCGCGCTTCAATGTTGTGAGTTGTCCTCATTTGTCGGGAAGGTCCGCAATCTAAATCAATGTTTAGCAACAGCAAAGGAGTGCGATACCCTTATTGAACGACAGTTTGGACAAGATGTGATCGATTCACTCAGCGTCCTTGAAGCCGTTGTTCCGTCCTTCCACGAGAAGTTATGGCCAAAACTTACGGAAATTTTTCCCATGCTGCACCTAGCTTTGCAAAGTCGTTTTGCAATTGTTCGTCAGTGTGGCGCGAAGTGCTTCGCTACAGTTTGTGGGGTCATGACCCCACAGGCCATGCGATACGTGATCGAGGAAGTTGTGCCATCGCTGGGAGACCCATTGTTGTTGGCCAGTCGACAAGGTGCCACGGAGCTGATATATCGTATGTCGTTCGTTCACGTTCTACTCGTTTTCTTATGGTTCGTTTCAGACATCGTTCAAAAGTTGGACATCAAAGCTCTCCCATACGTAATATTCATGGTTGTGCCAGTTCTTGGCCGGATGAGCGATTCGGACGACGCAATACGATCGACAGCCACTAATACATTCGCATCATTAGTTAAGATGGTTCCGTTGGAGGTGAGTCCTTGGCTTGACACAACAACTCAAACACACATCTCTCATAGGCGGGTTTGCCAACTCCAGAAGGGTTCTCGGAGGAGCTAATGAAACGCCGTGATGAAGAGCGACAATTCTTGATGCAACTTCTGGACGGCTCTAAGGTGGAGCAATATCAAATCCCTGTCACAATCAATGCAGAGCTACGGAAATACCAACAAGATGGTGTTAATTGGCTTGCCTTCCTGGCTAAGTATCAACTACACGGCATCCTATGTGATGGTAAGCATTGAGATCTGTCATCTGTGTCCTTGTCAATGGTCCATCAGATATGGGATTGGGGAAGACCTTGCAGTCGATCTGCATTCTCGCGAGCAAACATCACGAACGGGCTCAGCGTCATAAAACGACACAATCCCCCGATAGCGTCCATCTTCCTTCTCTCATCATATGTCCACCCACCCTGACAGGTCACTGGTACTACGAAATCTTGAAGTATGTGGACAATCTGAAACCCGTTCTCTACACTGGCAACGCAAGAGAACGTAGCCGCCTTCTCAACAAGTTGAAGTCCTACGACATTGTCATAACCTCATACGAGGTCGTTCGTAACGACATCTCCAATTTAGAACATGTCAACTGGTTGTACTGTATCCTGGATGAAGGGCATATCATAAAAAATGCAAAGACGAAATTGACGAAAGCCGTCAAAATCGTTCGAGCCCAGCATCGCCTCATACTCTCTGGAACACCCATCCAGAACAATGTCCTGGAACTGTGGAGTCTATTTGATTTTCTTATGCCCGGTTTTCTGGGAACCGAGTTCTCATTCAATGAACGATTCGGGAAGCCTATCTTGTCCAATCGTGATGGAAAGGGAAAGAACAGTGAAGCAGGTGTGTAGAACCCCATTTTCTGGTTTGGGTTGCCGATATATGGCCTAAACCGTCTCTGATAGCTGCACTTGCGCTGGAGGCTCTACACAAGCAAGTCTTGCCCTTCCTCTTACGTCGACTCAAGGAAGACGTGCTGCATGACTTGCCACCCAAGATCATTCAAGACTACTACTGCGAACTATCTGACCTTCAGAAGCAGCTTTACGATGATTTCTCAAAATCTCAAGCCCGCACATCGGTGGAAGGTGCCTTGCAAGCGGGGGACGCGAGCAAAGGAGCAGCGGAACAGAAACACATCTTCCAGTCACTCCAATACTTGCGCAAACTTTGCAATCACCCAGCACTTGTGCTCAGAAACGATACAGAGGCCATCAAGACAGCACTGGCTCATGCCGGTCGCCCTCAGGACGAGAGCCTGAGTGACATTCAGCACGCACCCAAACTACAGGCCCTGCGGTATGTTCTCATTCACAGATGTATTCCGACAGTGTTGACCTTTCGATAGCCAATTATTGACCGACTGCGGAATCGGTTGTATTTCCCCGACAGTGATTGACACGGGAAAGAGCGAACTTATTGACACCGATTCGGGGAGTTCCTTCTCGCAGCATCGCGTGCTCATCTTCTGCCAGATGAAACAAATGCTAAACATCATTGAGAACGACCTTTTTAAGGCCCATATGCCGTCTGTCACGTATATGCGGCTGGATGGTGACACCGATGCTAGTAAACGACACGCCATCGTACAGACCTTCAATTCCGATCCTAGTATCGACTGCTTACTGCTGACAACACACGTCGGTGGTTTGGGGTTGACACTGACTGGGGCTGATACCGTAATCTTTGTCGAACACGACTGGAACCCGATGAAGGATCTGCAAGCAATGGATCGGGCGCATCGAATTGGTCAGAAACGGGTTGTGAACGTGTATCGTCTCATAACGAAAGGTACACTTGAAGAAAAGATCATGGGGCAAGCTTCCGTCACTACCTACCTCCAGCCAGTACTGACTCCTATCATTCAGTTTGCAGCGGTTCAAACTTAACATCGCCAATTCCGTTGTTACGCAGCAGAATTCCGGCCTAGCGTCGATGGACACAGACCTTGTTTTAGATCTGTTCAGACGCACGAGTGAGGAAGAGGATGCGTTAGCTGCAAAGAAGAAGGCTCGGGAGACTGCTGGCCCGGTCAGCCAAAAGAATGTACTTCAGGGTCTTGAGGACCTTCCTGCTGAGGAAGAATACGAAGGTCTTGATCTTTCCAGTTTCATGGGCTCCCTTGGAAAACGATAACTCTTAAAGCATTCCTGACATTGCATCGTCTCGCACACTATCTTTTAGATGAACCATATCATACGTCCCATTTCATAAAACCCCAGTATGTAGACCCAGTAGTAGAGTAAATGAAGAAGAAATAATATAAACACAAAAGCCATTAATACAAGCTATATGGACGCTGTCCCATATCCTTCACTGCTGGACGTCCAAAACATCGCCAGGTCCGGGGAAAGTAGTATGCAGCAACTAAAACACCAATAGCTGCTGTTGCACCAAGGATAATCCCCACCAAATCGCCTGTTTGCAATACAGGCGGATTCCTGTGATTCGTCATGGTCACATTTGGCAGGCAACTCGTATCCGAGCTATTCTGCACGAAAAATAGTGGGGAGACTGCCAGAGGAATTGCTGTGGGCGATGTTTCTGCTATGGCACGATAACTTCCTGGGGGAAGGTTGACAGCTGCCCACATAAACGCTGATGCATTTGGGTGGAGATATGTCTCCAGAGTACGAATACCTACAGCTCCTGGATCTAGTCGTGGTGGTTCGCTAGACGCAAGAGGTTGAGTGGGATCATCTCTTAGGATGGTTAGAGTAACGAGGCTATCGTTCAACCCAGTGTATCTCCAGGAAATTGTCATGTTTTGACACATCGTGACGTTCGGCATGTTGAGGAATACGAAAGGGGATGAAGAAGCCGTAGGGGAAGGGGAAGTCGTAGGTGCGGAAGTGGTGGGAGACGATGACTTCGCAGGAGCAACTCCTGCGGTCAGTGTCGCAGAACCTGACAGTGCACTAGACGATTGCGAAGTAGGTGGCATTGTAATGGTCTTGGTTACCGTCTCCTTGTCGTCATCGGAGTCGGAGTCAGGATCCTTGCTGTCGGGATCATTCTTTCGTGGCACACGCTGCGCCCTAGCACGCCTCGACCGTTTAAGAATCATAAACCTGTCAAAGAACACTTAAGCATATACGATGCATCGTTCGCTACTTCTACACCTCGAAGCGGAAGAGAAGCTTACCAGGGCGGAGTGCTCGAGGGTGGTCAGGGTGGAGAAGTTGTCTAAAGGGACTGGGCCCATTCTATATCCTTGAGTTCGATGGAAGAGATGGAGAGAAAAATCCCAGAGTCCGCATCTATTGACTGTTGTGGAAAGCCGGAAGATATATCAGATAACACAGAACGAATCCCTGTGATCACACGAGAATTTGAGCGTGTGGAGGCACTGATGTCGGGCTGGAAAAATCGTACCCCAGGCCCTACGATACACGACCACAATGCTCAATCCTTCGTCTGATGACAAGGGACCGACGGGCATGTCCCCCGGAAATAGCGATGGTGATGGATCCCTGTGGGTACGGTCAACTCGGAATTCTGGGAATCGAAATAACCGATAACGGCACCAAAGACGAGAGACTAGGCAGGTAGACCGTGTGGCTTACTCCTCATTCTACCACCTCCATGGTTTCAAACACTCACTGCAGACCCGAAAGGATGGTAAGGATGTCGAATTACGCGTCCGTGAAAAGCTAATTATACCATCTAACACCCACCCTCCGTCGAGAAAACATAGCTGGTATCGGCCAAACTTAGCATAAGGGCTATGCACGCGACGAACAGAGCAATTCACAATTCTCGAAAGACCTGGAAGTTAAGGCTTTCAAACGTTGATCTCGCTTTGACGAGGTCTATTATTAAGTCCAGCTTCTTCAGCAGCGACTATTTTCTCGATCTCTGCTCTAATTTCCGCTAGGTTGGCCTTGAGAGACTTCACATCCTCGAACTTCCGTTGGGCCGAAGCTTCCTCGACGAAACCTTCCAGGAGTGCTTCTTGTTCGAGGAGTGGTTGTAGGATGTGGGCGATATCTGGGGAAGGACCGACTTTAGGTGTTTCCCCGTTGCTAGGTTTAATCCCTCCACGTGAAGGCGCGGGAAGAGACTTCAGATATAGATTAATTTAGTACAACAAGAACACGAAAGTAATCCCACCTGAAGGGGTAGCATATTCTTCTGTAAAAATAGACTTGCTCGAGTTAAGATAGCAGCCTGGACTCTATCCGGGGAACTTCCAGGTCCTCTGGGACATTGCAACGACCGTATTTGCTTGGAGAGTGTGTCGTACTGAGCAAAGGATTCCAAGAGTCGCTTCCGGATGATTAGCGCCTCCTTTGTGGGTTGTATATCCTGACTACAAAGAATGTGAGAAAGGGTAGGCTTCTAAGGACTGTAACAAACCTCAGGTTTAGGACAAACTCTTGGTATTGTGGTAGTGTGCTCTCTATGTCCTTCTCGAGGAGTAGAAAGATCTGGCATGTTATGAATTATAGGAAAAGGAAAGAAACATCTCCATCTCACGAACCTCATATAACCTGACGAACGGAGGGACCAGCAGTGTTTCTTGCAAATACTGCTGTCGCCTACACAAGAAAGGGATGAGATTCTTGACAAAACGAACGAACTCGAGACTGACAGCAACACGGGTCGACACTCCTTGCATATCCGCACACCTTTCAAAAACCGGTCTTCGTCCTCTTCCATTCTGACGATCCCATTGGCTCCGGTGCTGGGGCGCTTCCTCCGCACGCCGTAGTCAACACCTTCTCCAACCTCTTCGATCTTTTTTGTCTTGGGATCGACCACAAACAACGTTGAACAAGGTACTGGGCGTTGGGGACGTTTGATGGGAAGGGAACAAACGATCTTTCCGCAAAGTCGACAGTGATGTTTACGGTTCGTGAGTGGATGGAATGATGCACTAGAGCAACTTCAGTCCAAACTTTTCACGGGAGAGAGTGGACTTGCACGCATAGTGGGCATTTGCTCGTTGTGGAGTCATCATCCCAAGGTGTGATACGCTGTTCTTCAGCTAATATGATCGTGAGCAGTGTAGTAGCAGACTTGGGAAACAACGAACCTCGAATGTCTACTTTCCCATTCCCTTCCACCGCATGAACGACGTTCTTCCACAAATTACCAGCATCTACGATGTGTATATTCTTCAAGTCAAATTCGAAGAAAGAGGAAGCCCGCCGTTCATGACCGCCTGTTGGACGGTGACTTTTAGAAACCTTTTCGTGGACGGTCGGAGGCATTGGGAAGTGCAAAGCAATTAACTTCTCCAGCCTTCGTTCGAGTTTGGTACGTTCCACGCGCTTCATACCATCCCCATCTTGTTTCTGTCGACGAAGAGCAAGAAAATCGTCGGTTAGCGGTCTGTAGACTCCCTTTGGTTGGAAGCCTGGTCGGTACGGTGCAGAAGCCCTTGTTACGGTCTTGAGAGGTGGGACATGTTCCTCCCCCAGCCTTGCGTCACCTCTGGAACTTTGTGGACGTGAATTTGGGGCTGAGTTCGACATCGACTCGAGCTGAACTGGGGAACTTGATTGGTGTGGTGTGGAAATACCACTAGGCTGTACAGGAAGCGTCGATACTGTTGGTAGCTGCTGCACCTGTGTAACAGGAGAAAGAGAGACGGGCCATGGTGATATTGAATTCGACGGTGGTGGTGGTGCCCCAGTGATGGACAGTGGCGGTATTGAAGATATAGACAGGCCTCGCGAGTGTGGAATAGTTGGAAGGTTTGACCCCAGTGGTGAACCTGGAAGAGGTGAACGGGGTTTGTTGAGGGGCACACGCCTGAATGTTGTTGTCTTTCGTGGTGTGGACTTGGGTGATACCTCTGTCCTCGCAGTTGGTTGTGTCCCTGCAGATACAGTAGAAGAACCCGCCTCGGGGCCAGATTGCCCTAGGCTTGGGCTTATTGGACTCCGGGGTGGTGTTCTTGGGGGCTCGGTTGACATTTGGGATCGAGTCGATGACGCTCGTTCAAGTGGTACTGCCGCACCATTTACTGGTGGTTGGCCATTCAGCATTGATGGGCGTGGTGGTGTCGTGGATGGCTCCGTTGACAATGGCCTGACCCTGGGCGATTGCACGGGGGAACTGGTGCCTGGTGGCGACGTCGCAAACTCTTGGGCGGTCATGGAGAGCACTCGGGAATGTCGCTTGGACTGGACAAGGGTCAGCAAGCTGGAGCTCGCAGCGGTAAAAGGACGAACCTTGTAGGCTTGATAAGGGACCGGTTGGTCGGGCATTGTGAAGGGGAGGATCGTGGATGTTGGCAAGAATGACGCTGCGGAATTGGTGACAGCAAACAAGTTTGGTTTACCACCACCATGTCTGCAGCCTCTGGAATTGGCATTTCGTCGGACCTCTCTGCCAAATTCGCTGCCGCCGTGGACTCCTCGTCAACGCGCTTTCTAAAGATTATCATTGACAACGGTTCTCCAACTTTACATTCCAGTGCTTGTTGTCCTGCCTAATTCACAAATAGAGACACTCGTCCATGACCGCTCCATCGCGGCCCAATCGTCTTCACTGCAGGCCGATCTTGTTTTGCTACAGGATCCTGCTGTCCTGCAAGACAACGACCCTGCTTACATCCTGGCAAGGCTGGACAACCTCACGACCGACTGGCTGGTGATCTATTACATGCCCGATACTGCGAAAGTTAGAGACAAGGTATACATGAAACTGTAACCCCTGCACTAATGTATATCTCACGCAGACGCATAGATGCTCTACGCCTCCAGTCGTTCTTCTCTGCTTAAATCGCTTGGATCGACCCTCTTTACAGAGTCCATTTTTGCCACTTCCAAATTGGATCTGACCCCTGAAGCATATGCCGCCCACAAGCGGCACCAGGCAGCACCGCTGCCACTTTCTTCCCGAGAGAAGGAACTATTTGATTTACGTGCTGCGGAGAGTCGAGGAACGTATGAAGGAAGCAGGGCAAGAGCCAGTCATGTCGGAGCGGGTGTTGGCCTCCAGTGGTCTGATGAGGTGGTGAATGCGGTACGCGAACTCATTATAGGAAGTGGTAGTTCGATCGTCATCACAGTGCGTTCTATCCATCCGAGGGTTTCGTGTCTTGCATTAATTCCTGCACAGGCCATTGATCCGCAAACAGAGACTTTGACCCTCCAAGACACCACGGAACTTGAAGTGGGCGAACTTGGTTCAAAGTTGCCTCACTCCCAGCCGTGCTTCGCACTTTTTGCATGGCCTGTTCCCCGTGGCTCAGCAAAGCGCCAGATAGGTATGAGGGTCTTCCCCCATTACCCCATCTTTTCATATTAACTTCACAATCATGCAAGTTTTCATCTATTCGTGCCCCTCCTCCTCTCCCATCAAACACCGAATGCTTTATTCATCGGGATCAGCGTCTGTTTTCAATGCCATTAAGACACTCTTTGGCGAGGTACTGGTCCCCCAATCCGAGCTTTCCTCACGCAAGATCGAAACATCTGACCCCACGGAATTGAATGAAGCCTACCTCCGAAGTGAGTTGGGACTAGACAATGCTGGTGAGAAACCCCAAACGGTGGTTACGGAGGAGAAGAAACCCTTTGCCCGTCCGCGAGGCCCCGCAAAACGACGTCCTTGATGCGAAACGTTGTACCCAAAGTACAGGTTCTGTACACGCCTTCTGCTGCATGGAATACCACGATTCTTTGAACAATAGATCCATCTGATAGGTTCCAAAGTTCTTTCATCCAGCTACGCCTTCTTCTTTTCGTGGTATTCCAAACCGAGTTAGACAGGATGGGCACACCGGAATTTGTTGAATGCGAGTTTCTTGATATTGCTGACAGTGTGAAAAATTGTCAGGATCTACTTGAGATTAAAATTCCCATTCCAAACTCGGAGGTCAAAAATTGAAGGATGATAATTATTAAATCTGACCTGACTTCGTCCGACATGGACGCACCAACTAAGCCTTACCCAAGAGCCGTTGCCGTTTACTGTGGTTCCTCCCTAGGAAAACAAAAAGCGTACTTGAAGGCGGCTGAATGTGCGTCGTTATGACCTCGCATCGTCATGATGTTGACAAGACAGACTATATGCATACGTGCAGCCTTAGGAAAGGCCCTTGCGGCTGCTGCTCGTCCACTCGTCTATGGAGGCGGGTCAAAAGGTATTATGGGTGTGGTATCCACGACCGTATCAGAGGCCGGAGGTAAAGTCACTGGTGTCATCCCCTTCGCGATGGTACGGGCGGGAGGAGAGAAGGAGAGTGTTGGCTCTCCTTGGACTGTCACACCCGGTGAAGCAATAGACAATGTAAGTTACTTCAAGCGAACGTTCGATACCCCTTATGACATGGAACACACAGGTCGAATCAGTGCGCATGACGTTCTCTGGTATTTAGGTAGATTCAAACTTAACCCCGGCCCCTTATAGATCGTCGTGGGTTCAATGCACGAGCGTAAGGTAGAAATGGCAAAGAGAGTGAGTGCATTTGCTGCACTCCCTGGAGGCTACGGGACATTCGAAGAGGTAAGTACTACATGTTTCTTGATACACGTCCATGAGATTTCATGGGACCTAGGTCATGGAAGTGACCACATGGACCCAGCTGGGCATACACAACAAACGTACGTCATCCAGCGCCATCTAAACGACGTAGGCCTCTCACGTCTGTTTTGTAGCTGTCGTGGTTCTTAATGTCTTAGGATTTTTTGAACCCTTGCGGCAGCTGATCAATAACGGCGTTGAAGAAAACTTCATTCAACCGTACAACAAAGACATCATTGTGTTCGTGGATGGACCAGAATCGCGCGAGGAACATGAATCTTATGATTGGGGGCGAGCAGCATTGAAAGCGATCGACAGTTGGGAATGGGGTGGGCAACCCCTATATGATTGGACGACGCCTCAGGACGGAGCAGCGAGTCGGGACACTCTAGATGCGACTTGATAGAAGATAGACGTATAGAGAATTGTAATGACAATGGACTCCTGGAAGTCATCTACGATATCCCGATCACTTCACGATGGTACTGACACAGCTTTACCAAAAGTTGGTTCTATCTTCCTGTTGGCATCCATGAAAGCATCTATATCTGCCTCTGCAATCTTGGCCCGTCGCTGAATGCCGAATAATTCAGCTCAATATAACCCCAGATATACGGGCATGCCTACCTCCTGGAATCCGCCAACGAAGGTTTGCAAGATCGCAATACATTTCGCCTTTAACTGGCCCGTCAAGAGTTCGCCAGATCGGTAATCCTACAACAACTGTCAGCAAGCACCACTGTACCCATTGTCAAATTTACCTTTCCTAACTTCTCCAGCTCTTCATCGTCATCGAGGAAGAATCTCAAGTATTGGTAGCTGACATCAACTTCGGTATCTCCGCCTAGCCTTCTATGCTCTTCCTCTGTCTCCTGCCCACCCGAAAAACCGTGCTTATTGACCTTGTTCTTGATCTGCGCGGGCTTATCCGTCATATAAATACTGCTGTTGGGGTCACTCGCGCTCATCTTGGTTTGTGGTCCCTGGAGAGCAGGAAAGAATTTAGAGTGTAGTAGGGTTGGCTTGGGGTACTTCAATTTTTGAGCAACGTCGCGGGTAAGTCGGAAGTATGGGTCCTGGTCTATAGCGCAAGGAATGAGACAGGGAATGTTCGAGACCGTGCCAAATATCTGAGGGAATGAATTCGAAAACGAGGGTGCCGCTTGGATGGCGGCAAAGTGAATTTTTCCTATGTTATCTCTGAAGGATGTTAGTCAAGTCATGCAAGGATTTGAGCACTTACGACTCTGTGAAACCGAAAGTCGCCTTCGCCTGGCTGAAAGTTATCTGACGGGAGATTTTAGAGATATTCTGGTAGAATGCACCTCCGACGTAGTTGTAATTGCTGAAGATGAAAGTCTTCTTCAAATCGAATCCAACGGCAATGATATCTTTGGCGTTTTGTCTGGAGAAGCCCATCGTTTGCTCGACCTTGAGTTCATGTTTGAACAGGAACTTCTCGTCGTCTACAGGGCAGAGTCAGGCAAAGTCAGGTCGGTATTGTGTGTTATTACCAGTGAGTTGAATCACCAAAGGTACGTCGAAAACATCCTGTAGCCACCTTTTTCCGGGTGAGAGTAGTTAGACCGAAAGTCGATAAAGGAACGTACTTTGTGAATATGAAAGGTACCATGTGCCCGAGATGCATGCTATCATTACCAGGACCACGTCCTGTGTACAAAAAGAAGGGCTTTCCTTGCTCGTAACGGTCCAGGATCTTATCAAATTCTCTTTTCCAAATGGTTGGTGTAGGCACACGCAGCGGCAATCGAGCAATATTACCTATGAGAGAAGAACATTCCCCGGCGCAGGAAAATGTGGGGTCGCTTTCCTGTCAATTTTTCGAAACGGTCGAGCAAGGCCTGGTCAACACGTCGGGTACCAAACTGGTCTACCAATTTGTCGTAGTCGACAGCTTGTTGCTTGCCATCATTAGAGACGGAGCCCTGGACATCCCAAGGAGTTACAACTTGGTCCTGTGATGCAGGGGCAGGAGCTAAACAAGTCGGCCCATTGGAAAGACAGTCCGATGTAGAGGTGAACCGTGCATACCAGCCACGTCTGTAGGCGTATTCTGTTCAGCCATAGATTGATGTGTGTCGATAGAATTCCTATCTAATCGGTTTATATCCATTGTTTGCATCCGGGCTTCTTGCCAAATATTTCTCGGCACCGCGAACATCATTGCCGAGTTCTTCTCACTGGCAGCTCTGGAATCTTGTCGTTACCCTGCGCTGTGTTGCTGTTCAACCTATAAAAGCGCCTTGTGAAGCGTCTTTACGATTGTACATTTTCGAAAGCCATGCTGAGATCTGCTTATCGCCGTTCCTTCCAAGTGGCTCATCTTACGGCGCGGAACTCTCGCCCACAACCTCAACATCTGCATCCTTTCCAGGCCTTCTCCACATCCACAAAAGCTCAATCGCTGTCTCATCTTTCGCCATGGTCAAGTCAATTTACTGGCTCCAAGGGGACTCAGGTCTTCATACAATCGGCCATATACACACTGCTGCTTTTTGGAGCCTTCGGTGCAATATACGGTTTACCTGATCTCGTATGTTCAGCTTCTATCCATAATTTATGCCATGGAGTTACAAGAACTTTAGAACGTGTCGTCACAGCGTCCCGCGTCTGCGCCTCGCTACGCGTCTTTCGAGGAGCTAAACTCGGCGATCTCTGAGCTTCGGCGCGTATTTCCAGACCCCAACGCGGTGACGACAAATCCGAATTCTCTCCAAACATATGGTTCATCCGAAAATTCTTACCACCCTACATCCCCCCACTCCGTCGTAGTACGTCTTCGCGTTTGACAAGTGCGTGTCACACCGTCAAGAGTCATAGGTTCGGCCGAAATCTACGGAAGACGTAGTGGCCGTCGTGAACATAGCTCGAAAATATCGGGTGCCAATTGTTCCTTATGGTGGGGCGACAAGTCTTGAGGGCCATTTTTCTGGGGTACTCTTATTCCATACTTAAATGCTGTGCGGCTCGCTCACATATCTTAGATCTCCTCAGGCAGCATATGTCTTGATATGTCTGGAATGGACAAAATACTTCATATAAATGGTATTGCGTCGTTTTTCTTTTCACTGGCTGTTTGATTTATAACTTCATCAGAGGCAGATTCTGATTTGATTTGCCAGGCAGGTGCTCGATGGGAGGACATCAACCAGCACCTCAAATCCCTAGGTATTCCATTATTCTTCCCTGTGAGTGAACTTCATGCAACCGTTACATCCATTGTTTGAGCAGTAACCAGCTCGATCCTGGACCTGGGGCTGTAAGTTATGCACCATTCAGGTAGATACGCGAGGATTTGAATGTTCTATAGACTATCGGTGGCATGATCGGTACTGGCTGCAGTGGAAGTCAGTCTTTGCTTTTTTTCTTCTCTGCACCTGTTCAACCCCCTTTTCCAGCCAATGCCGTTCGATATGGCACTGCTAGATCCGAGTGGTTCCTGAACCTTGTAAGTCGACTTATCGGCGCAGAAGCACGATCCTCATCATCGTCAGACTGCTGTGCTGCCGAATGGCGAGGTAATCAAGACCCGGAGTAGGGCTCGGAAATCAGCTGCAGGCTTTGACCTGACGAAGTTATTCATCGGGGCGGAAGGAACCTTAGGGGTAGTGACAGAAGGTGAATTACCATCCATTTATGTGCTAATAGTCCTAACCTTCCTCCAGTTACACTTCGCCTCACACCCGTGATCCCAACCAAAGTTGCAATGGCACAATTCCCATCCGTAAATCACGCCGTTAGTGCAGTCCAGGACATCCTTAGAACTCCTCACGGTCCGAACATTCGTAAGGAGCACCTCTAGGTCAAATTCAGCTGCTGATAGTCAGACCCAGAGTGTATCGAGCTTTTGGACGATCATAGTAAGATTTCTTAGTTCGATGACCTTAAAGCAGATAACTGAACACTTTACTGAACAGTGATGAGCGCCATCAACAATGCTGGTCTTGTCGACCATCCCTACCCGGTTCAAGATACTTTATTTTTCAAAATACAGGGCGACGCCGCAGCCGTCACCGCGACATCCAAAGCAGTTCAATCAATTGTCAAGAAGCACGGGAGCAGTCGATTCGAGTTTGCATCTACTGACCAAGAAGCAGAAGATCTTTGGCAAAACAGGAAGTATGCCCTCATGTCGACACTGGCCTCGGCGCCCGGTTCGCATTGTTGGACAACTGACGTCTGGTAGGGAAATCCTTTCCTTTCAACGACATCGCGATATAAGTGTTCTTTAGCGTTCCCGTATCTCGCCTACCAGAACTCGTCTACGAAACGAAGGAGGATCTGGCGCAGTCTGGTGTGAGGAGTACAATAGTAGGGCATGTAGGAGACGGAAATTTCCACGCCTTGCTATTGTTCGATGGGGACAAGGAGCTGGAAAGAGTGAGTCAAGCAGTACATCGGCTCGCCCACCGCGCTATAGGGTTGGACGGTACCTGTCCGTATAACGTTTTTGATTTTCACCCATTTGGTATTCTAACATCGTTATTTAGGTACCGGGGAACATGGCGTTGGAGTAGGAAAGAAGGAGTATCTCGTATCTGAACTGGGAGAAAGTACAGTTCGCTTGATGAAAACTATCAAGCAATCCGTTGATCCCCTCAATATCATGAACCCTGGCAAGGTAGATTTATTCTATATTCAAATTTGCTCATTCCTTCTGACTTAGACCCAGTTGTACCCAGACCTGAAAGACCAAACGTCGTCGCATGCATAAATCTAATGATTATAGACCACCGTCTGAGATTGTGGAAGTTAATACACTCTCGGTTTCTCAAGTTGATTCCTTTCCATAACTTCGCGCATTTCCATCTCTGCAAAAACGGCAGCTTCTTTGGCCACGACAAGTTTCTTTTCCAACTCCTCAATTGACATCGGACGCATATTGCCGTTCTCATCCGTCAATCCGATTTGGTCGAATCGTCCGAGCGTGTTGCCAGCACGAGGGAGGAAGTGGTGCTTATCCCAACCATTGTCATTGAAAGCGAGAACAGCTCGAACGGCAGCTGTGTTGATATCTCGGTGAAGCTCCTCGAGCTTGGACAATTGAACCTCCATCCAACGTGCTCGACGTTCCAGGGCCTGAGTAAGTGCGGCTACTTCATCTTCCTTTCCTTGTCCTTCCTCTCCGCCGTCGTCAAGAAAATCCTCGCCTTTCAGCATATCCCTCAAGACACCATCAAAGGAGGAACTATCATCCCAGGTTGTTCGCGGGAGGAGGCGAAGCAAATCCGATATTGTTTGCGTGAGTGTCTCCAGCAACTGTTGGAAGGACGAAACGGCGTTATCGATGGAGCCAGAGGGTATATGGTTTGCGAAAGAGCCCCCTCCAACAGACAATGCGGAGAGAGCATGAACAAGTGGACCATATTCCAGCGGCATCTTCGCAGCAGGATTTATTTTATGAAAATCGAAGATGGAGTGGTTGGGGATGTTCAGTTCAGGATGAGCAGAAGCAAGGTCCTCAAGAAGTTTGGCAAGGGAGGTGGGCGAACGTGCATCACGACCTTGGGACGGGGCTCTAGAGGTATTTGGAACAGGAGTAAGAGTTGCTTCCAAGTTTTGCGTGGAGATGACTGAATGCTGGTCGTCTTGGACAAGCAACTCTTCTCTCACATGCTGGACTTTGACCAGTTTAGCCACAGGCTTATTCTTTTTTGGTTTCCTGGATAGAATAGCCTCTTGCTCAACAAGTTCGGGAAGGGTTGCAGCACTTGCAGGGACCACTGGCCGTAGAGGTACCTTGATGGAGCTGGTCTGTGTCGGGGCTTTGGTCTCCTTTTTGAGCGCTTTATTCCCCTTGACCAGAGGCTCTGCCTTTGCCGCATCAGCCCGGGGTTGCTGAGATTCGGATTGCTGCTTCGGTGAGACCTTCTCCTTTCCATCGGGGGCATCTGGCTCAATGGGGACGACTGGAGCATCCGAATCCTTGTCCTGGCTTTTGAGTATCGGCTTCGCGGTTTTCGTAATAGTCTTGTCTGGGATCACCTTGGTTCGTTCAACTTTCTCCGTGAGTGGGGTCTTTTTCATGGCTTTGAGCTTTGGCTGCGCTTTAGGTGGCTCGTCGGGTCCTTTGTCCCGACGCTGGGTCGTGTCGATAAGAGAAGGAAAATCAGCTTCGGATAGTATTGGGGGATTAGAGGTCGGAGTCGTGGCTAGGTTATCAAGTCCGACGAGAGGGATGTTAGCATGACCCAGGACATGAGGCCATATCCAAGGGGAGGGTGCCGAAGGTATGATAGAAGTTGGTGTCGATTACTTCATATAAGATACGAATCGTAGGTGATTATTGAAAGACGAATCAATGCCGATAGTAAGATTTCCGCACTGAGAATGCACGGCGCTCGGTACGCTGACCTCCCTCCCCTGATATTGTAAGCAGGAAGACTCACCAACGCCCGATGTAATTGTCTCGTTGGGAAGGGTGTTCCCGTTTGTGGGTGGTATGGGCCGTTGTGCACCATGGTTCATAAGTCCTGGTGGGGGACCATACGGGAAACCGTTCAGTGATGATTGTTCTGATTGTGTCGTGAAACTGGCGGACATGATCGCAGGATCATGAAAAGGTTGCCCAGCGTGCTTAACGTTAAGAGCTCCTGGACGAATATATGGGAACCTTCGCTACAGTATGATAAGTCCAGGACTTACCTGGTCCGCCCAAAGATAATGGTGTGGATGTTGCTCTCTGTTTACTACTCTGAATGAAATCCCTGAGCTGTGCCTCGCTAAGGGTCACGTCAGCGGGTGGCCTCGCATGTTGAACGAAATTATGGGATTGTGGGAGGTGAGGCGAACCGCTGTGTGAGGTGGTCCGCGGGTCTTCTGGATCGTATGCTCCCCATTGTGGTATGCCGGAGCTCGTCGAGGGTGTGTCAAGAGAACCAAAAAGTGATTGTGCGTCACCACTACTTCCATTGAGGGTTGGGCTGGCTTGGTATGAAGGTATTGTTGCTGAGCCTTGTCGGCCTCGAGCAAACACGAAACGTGAGACTTTCCGAGAGGGGTCATCGTCGAATGGAGTGCTATTTGTTCTTGGAGGTGGAGTGGAGCTCTCGTCGGGTGTATCAGCGAATGGGTTGAAGGACCCGACATAATTCGAAGTTGTCCTGTCACTCGGGCGTATAGAAAGGGGGTCATATATAGAGCGACTCGGATTGTGTGGATAATTAAGACCTGGTGGTGGGGTGAATGAGGTTGAAGGCGAACCTGCTAAGCGTAGGGCAGGGAAGGCATCCACGAAACTCCCACTGAATGGTGCGTTTGCATCAGTGTCTAGTGATGTATAGGCTTCGATGTCTTCCTCTTCGATGGCTAGTTTTGGGTCTAGATTGAAACTAAAACCACCATCGTTCGCGCTCAAAGTTTGCAAGGTCCGATCGAAGTCTGGGAATGGACTGACACCTAAATTCGCTGTCACGGGGTTCTCTCTTCGAGCTTTCACATCGTCAAGTAGTGCACGTGCGGCATTAGAGATTTGATATGACGAATTCGAGGCAAGAAGAGGCGTTTGAGGAGAGACGGACTCGACACGCGGAGGACGACTGGGGGGTGGATGGACGGGGGCAGTGAGGCCAGGGGGCACAGCAGGAAGGCCAGGAGGTACAGCTGGTACAGACCGCAGAGAAGAGTGAATAGATTCCGTTGACGAAGGTCGTGCTGCGGGCGACGATGGAACGCCCGAACCCTGGTCTGAGGTTGCAGCTGCAGACAGGGCCGGAGAGTCCGAGAGGTGCGGGGAGGTTATGTCTGGCTTCTGTGCGGGAGGTCTTGAATCGTTGCTTGTTGCTAATCGAGCAGAATTGGCGTTTGCTGGCGTCGCCGGTCTGGAAGAAGTTTGTGAAGGCGATTTCATGGGTGGTGGCTTGCGATGTGGTTGCGTTCGCATCTCGCTGGGCGAAGCAGACGTTATGCCTCGAGGTTGCCGAGGAAGGCCTCCTCGCCGCGGCGTTGGTCGTACTCCAGTGGTCCCTACGACAGCAGTACTGATGGGTGGAGCAGTTAAACTTGAACTGGAAGCATTCTTTTGACCCCAAGCAGCCGTCCGGGGCAGACCAGCTAGAAATGTCTTATTAATCGAATAATAGCCTAAGAGAGTTCATCCTACATTCTTGTTCTTCTGGCTTGTTGCCTGCGGTGGCATTATTCCTTCGACTTTCTGTGGCTTTAATCGTGTGCTTTCTACGGGAGTACCGGTAAATCTTCTGAACTAGATGAAATGAACGGGGAGCAACTTACAATGTAGCCAGGTCCTCCTTCGTAAAGCAGTCCTTGTCGTCACCCCATTCGTGAAGGTTCGTGCAGCTATGGTCATTGCACGAAGCGCTACGCAAAAATGCCATGCAATACTTCGTCGTACCATAGCTAGCACGCATAATTTCTCTGCCACCACTGGGTGAGGGTGTGCCATCAACACCAGCAATCGCACGAGCGGCGTCCTCCCGACGATGGTAGGTGATGTACAAGCCAACAACCGGTGCGCTTCCCCCAGGTGGAGTTCGTTTGAAGAGGAAAATCTTGGATATCTTCCCATACTGGCCAAAATACTCGTGCGAGCGTAATGTAGGAATTAACTAGGGGGAGATGATCATCTATTCAGCTTACAGCGGATAAGATGAGTGTCCATACCTCCTCCTTGGCAAACCTGGGCCCAATTCCGACGATATAAACAACGTTCCGTTGTACGATCCGGACATTTATGAGTTGTCTCCTGCCAAGAGCATCGAGGTCTTTACGTTCGCGTTCTCTCTGCTTCTTCTGTTGGGTCAAGCGTTTGTGGCTTAAGCGCTGTGCATTAGCCGAGTGAGTCGAAGGATTAACGTGATACTTACTCTTGAGTGGCGATGGGTTTGAATTCAACAGCATCGTCTGTGTAGACTCTTCGACAGGCAGGGCATCGCTTGTTGAGATTTTCTTTGATGTGGTGCCAGCAAAAACGACATATCTAATGCATCGTGAATAGCATATATGGACTATATACACGAAACACACCTGGTAGCCACATATACAAGGCTTGAAATTAAGATCAGATATGTCCATTTCTTCAAGACATAGAGGGCATTCAGCGTCCTCCTACAATTATGGCATATATCGGTTGTTTGCACCATTTGATGATTGAGAGAAAGCATACCGCCTCATCATCACTCCAATAGGCGTCCTGGACTCCGGCGAGAACATGCGACTTGGATTGTGGGATTGAGAAACCTGCGTGAACCACGGGAGCAGGAAGTGGATGCTGAAGTCTAGAGGTTGACATGATTGTGAAGGCGATAATATGCGATCTAGCGTTGCCTCGTGTATTCACTGGACGAAAAGCTTTCAGTTGCGCTTGGGTGTTGCGAATGAGGCGAGTCCGTTTGACTTCCCACGAGGGTTTTATGGTGTTTGGTTGGAGTCATGTCAGGTAAACAATAGTCAATGGCAGGAACCCTGACGGAATACTCTGGTATGTATTGTGTACTTAATTGTTGTACTCATCCACAAGTGGATAAAGAAAGGAAACATAAAAGCAGGTCAGACTTTACGAAGGGCCTACACCTTTCCTTTCTTTGGCGTGTTCAGGACGGTCCAATCGATACCACCATCTTTCCCGTATTGTTGTCGCAGCCACTCGTTGGCTTGTTTGAAATGGCCATTGCCAAAGAATCCACGATTGGCCGACAAGGGCGACGGGTGCGCCGATCTAAAGACATCGTCAGTCAGTCCAGAATAGGATTTACGGGTGGGAATTACTTTAGCACAAGGTGCTTTTTCTGCCGTCAAATTACAGTTAAAACTACTTATCAGATCAGGGCAAATAAGCAAGCACCTTGTCTATGCTCAATGTCGCAATTGTTTTTTCCGCAGGCTTGCCCCAGACCATGAAGACGAGGCTACGCTGACCATTTTTCTGGCAGTGATCAAGCACGGCCTTTAGAACTTGTGAGGTGAAGGTTTCCCAACCCTTTTTGGCGTGGGACCCTGCTTTATGAGCACGAACGGTTAGACTGGTATTGAGCCACAACACGCCTTGCCGCGCGACTGGCGATAGATCCCTGAAAATATCGCTGAGAAACCGTCCAAGTGAACAAGTACCAAGACAAACCCTGATTGGGGTGCGACGAAACCTGGAATATCAGAAGCAAGTTGCTTGTAGATGTTCCGTAACGATGGAGGGGGCTTGGTGGGTGGAAGGACAGAAAAGGCAAGGCCTAACCCTCAATGTGGCCTCCGCCAGCTTCACTGAAAACGAAACACTACTCACCATGAGCTTGGCCGACATCGTGGTATGGATCCTAGAGTACATTGAACTGAGAAATTCCAGAGAATGAGAAAGCCGCACCTGTCCAACGACTACCACTTTGACTTCATCTAATGATGTCAATCTCGACCAGGAATAAATGTCGCTGACTGGTTCACACTACATGAGAGGCAAGGACCATGCTGATGATGGAGGACGTACGCGGTGGGTAGATGGTGGCTGACGACTGCTCCTTCTGCAGGAAGCTCTTCAGCTGTGGCCACATGAGGAAGTTGTTCTGTCTTGAAAAATGAGGCTCACATCGGCAAAGTAGGACTTCTTGAACTCTGCAGACAGTGCGGAGTACCAGGTTTCACCCATGGTTTGCTGCTCTAAATCAGCTAGCGTCGCCTCTGAAAGGGCCTGCAACTGTGACGCGACAGGTTTTGCAGGCTTGGGGGCTTCAGGTTCAGGTTCAGTCGCCTGCCTGATAGGTCGTTCACCTGTTGCATGCTTTTTGGCGAAGAAGCTGGTGATTGTCCCGTCGTTAGTTGTGTCTTTGGGCATTGGGGCGCTGTGGTGCGAAAGAGAGCGCGGAACTCGAAGACCCTGGAATTTAAAGCTCTTGCTGCATCGCCACAAGAACCGATTCCCTGAGGTGTGCCTGGTCGTCAATAACAGCTTAGACGCCAGCGAGTGATCCGATTTGGCGTGTATCTTGAGTCCAGCAGCGCACATGGAAGACTACGCCAGGCAGCACCAGGATTTGCTGATGAACACATGCTAAAACTGCCGCTCGCAGGCTGGCGACAACCTGTTGTTGACGCGTTATTTATCACCGCTTATGTAATCAGACTCTCTCTGCCTGGAAGCGAAGGCCACCACTGGCCCTTACTCGCATCCAAGTATGTCGATCGCCACACACCAAGCATTACTGCAAGAGAGAGCCGCACAACTACGGCATGTTTTTCTTTGAGGTGGATGACAGTCCAAACTCACTCTTCAACGAGCAGAACTATCGCCGAGCGTAGAAATGTCCTTCTCAAACAGATCTACCGTATGGTCAAGCACAAACCAAGAGTCGGTGCACTATTTACAATGGATGATGACGACGACGACGAAATTCAAAGCTTTCTTGATCAACACGATCTAGAGACCAGGTATGCTCTTTTGCCCTTTGATTTAGTGGTTATTGACCTGCACACCAGTCCGGAAGGGGCATGGGCTGAGACTCTTCTTCCTGATCACATTTTTGCCTTCTCTTCTCCTCCTGCGTCACCTCAGGACTCGCCCTTTCAAGTCTCATCACCGCCTACAAAGACACCCCCAGATGAAGACAACCTTACTGTTGACGATGACATTCAAGAGACAATGTCGAGAAATCATCCCAGTTCGGTGCCAACAGATGAATGGGTGCAGAACAAAAGGGATGATGAGGTAGACGGTCGGGGTGGCGCTCATACTCAACCTCCTGATTACCACATGCATCTCGAAGGACCCACTACGTCGACTCCAGTCAACATAAACCACGGCACGCCTCTCCCAGGTCCTACCGCCTCCCCCAGCCCCAAAACGTTACCGCTTGACTCTTCTCCTTCCCCGGGCTTAGTTCCAGAACAACTTCTTTCAACCTCTCAGTCGTCTCACGATACAAGGATGAAAGATGTAACTCCTGAACCAAGCCATATCATATCCCACACACTCGTGTCCATGGCAGTTGACAACCTCCCTGTTCAGCCAGTCCAGGTACCCCCTACTCGCATAGTAAGCAGTTCCACCTTCCGTAGGTTGGCACCTGTCGACGACGAAGATGTTATTCTGCCCGCTGCAATCCATCCAAAGGTGAATATTTTACTGCGCCTTGTTCATTTATTCAATGCTCAATTTCGTCCGTAGACAGTCCTCATCCCCGTTCCCAACGCCTCCTTTGCTGCCCCTCACTTTGCGTTTGACCCGAGCTCTTCGACCCCCCCGTCAAACTTCGCACCCTCTCCGACACAACATCGTCATCAGTATAGCCCGGATTATGACCTTCCACCCCTCAAGTCACTTCCCGCTGAATTCAACAGAAAGGGAAAGTTGAAGCAGCAACGAAAACGGGAGAAGGAAAGAGAAAAAGGCGAATCGAAGAAGGAATATAAGGAAGAGTGGTTCCCGCTGGGTCTCAATCGATGGGCTGCTACAATTGGCGCCAATCCAGTGTACAAGAGGGTGTCTCGCGCCACTAAATGCTTGAGCTCGAAGGATTGGGCGGTATGCCATCTGTCACTTCTAAATCCAAATATTAGATCATTAAATCTACTTTGCCCCAGATCGCGTTTACAGAATTACGGCTCGTTCGAACACTCGAGCGCGTCGACCATCTCAAGAATGGCAGATGGAGTTTTCGACAACCTAAGAAACAAAGAGGTGTTGGTGGTCTTGCGAAATCCCACTGGGACTATCTTCTGGACGAAATGGTAAGGTCAACGTGATTCCTCCTATCTTTGTTGACTAGCTATAGAAATGGATGCGCGTGGATTTCCGGGAAGAACGGAAATGGAAATTTGCAGTTGCTTTCAACCTATCAACGGCGGTACTAGAATGGCACGCTTGCAGTACCATGGCGGAACGAATCGGCTGCGGCATCTGCGTCCAGTGGAAACGTCCTTCACCCACACCAGAAGAGATGTCTCATGAAGTGACGGATCTAAGATCTGACACGCCAATGCAAGTGGACGCCGCCAAGGTTTCTTACCCACAAGCGACCATGTCCTCCCTTGGGCTCGATTATGGCTCTGACGATGACGATGACGACGACGAACCATCTAAAGACCAAAGCATCGAAAATTCTCTCGAGCCCTCCTCTCTGATTGAGGATGCACTGGCTTCGGTCAACGAAATTCGTATACTAGAGAGCGATTCTCAAATCAACGACTCGCAATCGATAGCTCCAAAAGTTGAAGAATCGGACGACACTAATGCACTACACGGCGCAAGAGATGACAAGGATGTTACTATGGAAGATCCGGTCGTGGAGGCAACTCAGGATCCCTCAGCTTCACTAAAGGTTACTTCGCAAGACCCGATACTTGCTGCAAATCCGAACCCGCTTCTAGGGTCTGGGGAGCAGGAAGCGTCCCACAAATCGACAAAAGTGTCTGCGATCTATGCGCCGCTGCGAAAACAGATCGTATATATGGACGATAGCGACCTCTTCCTTGACTTGGACAAGCTCGACTTGAATGGCTCGATGCCCACCGGGACTGATCTGGCGGACGGGGCTATTCCTCCTCCGCCCGATCTTTCTTCTGTTTTCCCTGATCTCCAAGCATACAATATGTTGGATCTCGCTCAGGCTATACCTCTTGGTGCCTCAGACGGGAAGAAGCGCTCCGACAAGCGTGCCGATCGGGATGACCCCAACAGGCGCGCAGAAGACACTACATATGCGAAGTTGTATCCTGCCTCGAAAATGATGACGACAAGGCCCACTCTTCTTGGGTCACTTCATCCCTCGAAGCACTGGAAGGATGGACACTGGCTACCTTTCGAAGAAAGTCCCGTTCTTCCGGAGCAAGACCTGAATTCGAAAGCTCTCGAGGAATCAGGGAATGGTACGTCCGTCCGTAGTTTTTCTCAATTCCATTGAGTCACGCCGTTGCAGAATTGTTCGATGGCAAAAGTAACCTCGCTCCTCCCCCCCTATGGCTTCGTGAACCCCGCCGAGGACAGGACCACCCATGGAGCCCTAGTGATGACAACCTGTTGAAGACTCTTATCGATAGATACGCCTTCAATTGGCCTCTCATAGCCGATTGCTTCAATGCAAGTCGAACCACTGTCCCGACAGATCGGCGGACTGCTCTGGACTGCTCGGATAGGTGGAAAAAGCGGTGGGGTCCCGACTCGCGCGCAAAGCCCCAAGAAGTGGCTCTCTCCCCAGTAGAAATCCCATCTGTGCAGATGACCACTCGCGGTGTCAAACGGATGGCAACTGTCAGTGCTATTAATACTGTGTCCCTGTCCGCTGGGAACGAGTCCAAGAAACGCAGGAGACATCAATTACTCCACGACACGATTCGAAGGGCTGCCAAAAAGCGAAGTGAGCAGGCTCAGAAGGCGGCAGGTTGTTTATTTTTTTTGCTCATGTCGTCATCCAGAGAATTGACGTTTTTCGATAGCTAACCAGCAGCGCAAATCGCAAAGTCTTCACGAAACGCATGGCCAATATAATAAGCTGCCCAAATGCACCCCAGCGGAGCTTAGTCGGGCAAAGGCAGAGAAAGAGGCTCGAGAGGCTGCTGAGATTCAGAACGCACGACGTCGGCAGGATGAACACGCGCGGCAATTAGCTGCCTCTCGTGGACCGCAGGTACGGCACCCACACGACATCCTTGATCTCCTTCTAACCCACACACCAGGTTCCAGGAGCTCCTCAGCAACTTCCCCCTCAGCCACAAGCTCAAGCCCAGCAGCCGGCTACGGTACCTCAACAACGGACTCCCTTGACACCAGGTAGTGTAGCACAACTCCAACTCCGGGCTGGGCAAGTGAATATTTCTGGCCAACAAAGAATAGCCACACCTTTGAACGGGGCCTCTCGGATGTCCCCTCAACAGATGGTCCACACCCAAGCAAGGCTTTCTCAAACGGCACAGGCAGTTCCTTCGGGACAACCCCAGACGCCTGGCCAAGCGCCCGGTCTCAACGGAACGGGGGTGAGTACAGTGATGGCCTCAGGTTTTGGCACCCGAGACCCGACATCGTCGCCCTCTGGATTGAGCGGCCAAGCACAAGCAAATTTGAATTCTCCACGGCCTGCTGCCCTCTCGCAGGCGGCGCAAGTCCCAGGGAATGCCGTCCCCAGACCTTCTGGAAACGTGAACGGGCACTACTATCTTCCAAACATGCCAAACATGCAGTTCACGCAGGAGCAAATGTCTGCCCTGCGTATGCAGATGTTGCAGGCGAGTTTATTTACAGTCATGACATTCGCCGAGAAGCTGACCCACAAGAATAGCACCAGCAACAGCAGCAACTTGATGGGCAACAATCAGGTTCAGCAGGAAACTCCTTCGCTCAGCCCTAATCCGGTCTTGCTCGTGGCGGCGTAGAAACGGCTACCACTCCGTGTATGTTAAATCTAGCTATAGTTTTTTATTCTATGTGGATATTGAGGCCATGTAATGCGGTGTGATGGGTGAGCCGAGCAAGCGACGGAAGGACTGTCAAAGAAGCACAAGGCCCGCAGGGCCGCACAGCCCAGCGTTACCAGGTGCTCGAGGCTGCAGGAACCAAATTTGCAGGACAGTGATGAGCCAGCTGGCCTGCCATATATGGACATGTGACCAAAGCCAACACCGAGCAGAATTCGTGGGGTGTTCGGTCGCCCCTCTGTCCCTCCCTCTCATCCCCGCCGTTTTTTCCGCCGTCTTTTGTGTGCGCGTTGGCGCCGTGGTTGCGTCCAACATCCCAGTCGTTCATCAAGCGTCCAATTATAGCACATACCCCGCGATCGACACCCTCAATCAGTACGTCCAGCTCCCCGTGTTTTTCTGTCTGGCATAAAAACCCCCTTTTGACCTTCTCCTTTTCCACCCAGCTGCGCTCCGCGACCATGTCTCACCAAAACGATCCTACACGCAACGTTCCCTATGACCCCCTTCCTCTCACTACAGAAGACCATCCGTCTCATGCACTTTACAATGCACCGCCCTCGCCAGATCCTAACCTCGCATCTTTTGCTTCATCACAGTACAATGCTAGCGGTTCGTCTATCCCGACAGGCGCCGCACAACCTCGCTTCATGGGTCAAGCAGCCCTCTACGATTCTCCCGGCGGCAACCGCGATTCTTACGCTTCGTCCCAACACACCTACCCGAATCAGGGCTCGGAATACTCTTCCTCCGTCTATGCTTTGAACGATGCCCATGCAGCACCCCTTGCTGCCTATCGTGATGACCCACGCGACAATTATTTTGCTGGTGAGCCAGGCTCACTTCCGATGACCCCGGTGGGACAATCCCGGTATCTGGAAGAGAAACGTACGACGTATGCTGCGCCCCGTGCGAAGTCCAGGCGTCTCGTCATGATTGCTGGGATTGTCGCAGCTATCATTCTACTCCTGCTTGCCGTCATCATTCCAGTGTATTTTGCGATCGTTAAGCCAAAACTATCCAAGGATACTTCTTCGTCAAATAGCTCGCCTGGTTCCAGTGGTTCCAGTGGCAAACCCTCGCAACCAGGCTCTCCAACCAAAAATGCCATCGTAACTGGAGGCGATGGGTCGAAAGTCACAACGGAAAATGGCACAACGTTCATCTACAGCAACACATTTGGTGGTTACTGGTATTGGGATGAAAACGATCCGTTTAATAACGGGGCGAGGGCACAGTCCTGGAACCCCGCGTTGAACGAGACTTTTAAATACGGCATTGACAAAATACGGGGGTATGTCAATTTGATCTTACATCCGTCATAGTGCTCATGAACAACCAGGGTCAACTTGGGCGGCTGGTTGAATACAGAACCTGTACGTGTCCGATAACCATTTAGACTACTCTCCTTCTCATCCAGTCACACCCCTCTTTCCAGTTCATGTAAGTTTTTACCATGTCACATTAACGTGGATTGACGTGATCTCAGCTCTCCCGCTTTATTTGAACAATACCTTACACAAAACCCACCCGCTGTTGATGAGTGGACACTATCTGAAGCCATGCGGGCTGATACAGCAAACGGCGGCATCAACCAGCTGGAGACACACTACGAGACCTTCATCGTAAGTGCATCCCCCATTTTTGAATTCCACAACTCATCGAATGTGGACACCTAGACAGAAGAAGATTTTGCACAAATTGCAGCCGCAGGGTTGAACTTCGTTCGTATCCCCCTTGGTTACTGGGCGATCGAGACCCGCGCGGGCGAACCCTTCTTGGCCAACGTCTCGTGGAAGTACGTTTGTTTATTGATTCTCTTTTATGACTCTCACAACATTGTCAGATACTTCTTGAAGGCCATTCAATGGGCCCGCAAGTACGGCATTCGCATCAACTTAGATTTGCACTCCTTGCCAGGCAGTCAAAATGGCTGGAATCATTCCGGTCGGTTGGGTACCATCAATTTCCTGCAAGGTCCTATGGGTTATGCCAACGCACAGCGCTCGTTGGATTATATCCGAATCCTTGCCGAGTTTATCTCTCAACCCGAATATAGTAATGTTGTTGCAATCTTCGGCATCGTCAACGAGCCTCGTGCCAATGTCTTTGGTTATGATGCATTGTCGAGCTTGTTCGTTTGTTATCTTTCATTCGTTATTATTTGTCCTGATCGCATTGGCAGCTATTCTGAAGCCTACAATATTATTCGGACGGCAAGTGGTATCGGAGAAGGCAATGGCCCGTTCATCTCATTCCACGACGGATTTCTGGCAAGGTCTCAATGGGTTAACTTCATTCCTAATGGAGACCGCATGGCGCTTGACACTCATCCATATATTTGCTTCAACGGGCAATCCGACGCTGCTATGTCCACTTATGTTACCACTCCCTGTACGACCTGGGCGAGTGCTGTCAACGACTCGATGACGGCATTTGGTCTGACAACAGCTGGAGAATGGAGTAATGCTGTGACAGACTGTGGACTTTGGCTAAATGGTGTTAACCTTGGCACTCGCTACGAGGGCACATTCCAGGATGGCTCAACTTGGCCAAAAATCGGTAGCTGCGATACGTGGACCAATTACAAGGCCTATACTGACGACACTAAGACTGCTATGCGCCAATTTGCCCTTGCTACGATGGACGCGCTCCAGGTTTGTGCCTCACGCGCTGATATGTACGACAGCTGACCTGACCATTATTAGGACTACTTCTTCTGGACCTGGAAAATTGGAGCATCAAGCCAGTCTGGAGACATCGAATCCCCTGCGTGGTCTTATCAGCTAGGTCTTCAGCAAGGTTGGATGCCTACAGACCCCCGTGACGCCATTGGCGTCTGTGGCGGAGCTGATCCGTTCGTTCCCCCTCTGCAATCCTGGCAAACAGGTGGTGCAGGCGCAGGCAATGCTGCAGCCCCTATTGCTTGGCCCCCAGCGTCGATCACCAGTGGTGGTGCCGTGACGTTACTGCCATCCTACACCCAAGCAGGACCTATACCTACACTTTCCGGACCTTCCTTCGCTGCAACCCCCTCTGCCAACGCTGGAAACGGTTGGGCCAATGCTGCCGACACTGCCCTTATGTATGTTCCAATACCTACATGTAGCTATCTCGACCCTTGGGTTGGTGACGCTTCCCCTCCTTCACCACTCTGTGGTGGTGCTGCCCGTCGTGATATCGACGAACCTGCTATCACACCAGCACCATGATCGAAGGGAGTTCTTGGCAGTAACTATCCTGATTATTGTATCACCCTGCTTCTACTATATCGATCTGTGGTCATTTTGTGTTTCTCAGGACTTGTGACCACACGGACCTTGGACCTTTTTTTCTTTTACATACACACATTCATCCTCACAATCCTTACCCAACACATCCTATCTCTAACTAGTATAGATCCTAATGCATATACCAAACAATCATCTCTGTTTGAAGGACTTTGCGCGTAAATCTTCCCTCTGAGTGTGACTGGTACATTACGTACAACACGCAGCACAATAGTCTTCAGTGTTCCCCAGATGTTGTCGCATATCGATCCTCCAGATCCTCTTGACCTCCGTACCCACCCTCAAAATCACAATCCTGCTGATTGAGCTGTTGGCGTATGGCCTCCAACTGTTCTTTCTCCTGGCAATCGTTTACACGGTGATCAGCAAAGGTTCATCAGGAAGTAACCTCCCTTACCCTTGCTTGAGCATGACGGGCTTCTTCACTCTGCTCCTTGGCTTTCCAGGTTGAGTCCTGTTATAACACATTTCAGCGCGGTTGACAATCAGTAGAAAAAGGGGGCTCTACTTGAGCTGTTGCACCTGCAGACGTCGACATATTCTCTGTCCGCAAATCAAGAGAGAGAGAGTTTGCGTGACTCAAGATGAGGTGGCTCCGCGTGATGTCATCGATCACTTGATCTACGCGACGCGTTAACAAAAGCAAACATGCTACGGCGCGACTGTTGATGTCACCAGCTGTGCATTGCTCGTTACACCATGCCACCTAACGTCAAACGCACCTACGGTTCTCGCCATGAACGTACTACTTTGCCGTCCTCAAGTCCTCCGAGCTCTCCTCCGTTGAAGCGGAAACGATCATTCCTAGAGCCCATCTCCTTGCAGAATTTACCCCCGCGACCACTTGTCAAACGGACGAAGTTGTCCCCATCGGAAGGCAGGACAAAGAAGGCCAAGCAGCCGCAGAAGAAACTAACACAGTTACATTTCTGCCTCGACAAAACAATGCTTAGAACATGCCCGTTGTGCGAGTTGTCGTATATGAAGGGCGCACCAGACGACGAGACACTTCATCAGACTCACTGCGCACGGGTGCGCAAAGGGATGGAGTGGGGGAAGGAAGAAGAAAAGGAGGCAGTAAAGGCAAACGTCCGGGAGGTGGCTGTTGGCGTTAGGCTCAAAGACGGGAAGCAGGGTCGTATCATATGTTTCAATGCAGACGTCGGGGGCAAGATCGGGTCCAAGGTATGCTGGACGAAACTCGAGAAAACGCTCTGAATTAATACATATCCTACAGCTCTTCGCATTGCTAGAAACCATTAACCGTTCCTTGTCATCCCCCGCCATGACCGCTGAAGCGCTTCAAGCATCCAAGGCTTACTTGTTTCTGCTCCCACCCTCAACAACCTCAGGTCGGGAGAAGATAGTTGGATGCGTCATGGCCCAGCAGATAACAACTGCTATGGCAATTGCATCCCCAAACGAGGTTAAGGCCAACCGGTCGGATGGATCACCAGCCACAAGCGAACTTGTTGCGGTAGATGCCACTACAGGCCTCTTCTGCCTTCCTACCCCTCTTCCCACACCGCTGGGTATCCCCCGTATTTTTGTTTCATCATCACACCGCCGACAAAGGATTGCGAGCGAATTGCTCACAGCAGCAGCAGCCACGTTTATTCACGGTTGCAAATTAAACCCGCGCGAAGGCCAGGTGGCATTCACTCAACCCACAGGAGACGGTAATGCTGTCATGCGCCATTGGGGGTTGGGAGGTATTCGGATCTACGAAGGCTAGAGTTGGTTCATCTATTTAATGTAGTGGAATTAGCATAGTATATATCACCACATTTAGGCAATACACACCATAATCATTCATAGTAAGTCGTATAGATACAATTGAGCAAACCAGGTGAGGAATAGTGGTCGTGTCAAACATATGATGGCACACGCCAATACAAGGCATAAAACGATAATTAAGAAGGTGTCCCGGGCTGTAGATTCTCGTCGGAAGGGTGTCAAGATGAATAACACTGCGGACGTACACATGCGCGAGTCGGACCGATAAGAGGCACTGGACGACTCGGAATCACATTCAGAGTCGGTTCCATTGATAGACTGAGTCCGTGAAAGTGCGTCAAGGGCTCGCCTCGAGCCTTGAAAGGTGGGTCGGCGATCTCGCAGCCTGTTTTGTTGTCGTTGCCATTCTGTATGTCCCCGGTATGGCATCCTCAATGAAAGGTGGGTCCTAGCAGATCAGCGATAGTACTCCAGGCCGCTGAAAAGCAGCAGATGAATTCGAGGAGAGAAAGAGGCCGAGGCGGTCGTATATCGGCACAACACCTGGCAGTGTGAGTGGTTGAACAACGGTGGTGTTGAACGGACGAGACTCGGAGTTGCCGGTAAGTGTGAACTCCGGGGTTGTATGTGGTAGCAATGAGAGCGCAAGTGAAAGTCCTGCAATACGAGGTGGGCGTCAAAGAAGGAGCGCCACGGCGTGCCAGTTGGCCATGGTTCGGCATGGCACCAAGCGTGCGGAGCAGACGATTTCAACGTGTTGAAAGACAAACCGGGCTTCACAAACAACTGTACAGAACTGTGTAATACATTATCGACTTTTACGTAGTGAATGACAAGAAAAGAGAGGTTGGGATCCGGAATGGGCGTGAAGATCATCCCTTCTATAAGTCCTTCCGGGCCAAATTCGCGATATTGTGCTCTAACCAGAAAACATCTATCGGGATCATGCATTCAAATACATCGACTCGCTTTACAAATTCACTGATATCGTCTTTCGTGAGATGAGAGGCCTTTTGCAACTGGGCGAAGGTGTCGCATCCGCCGTTCATCAAGACCGGGAAGAGATGCTCGAGACGGGGCTCCGAATTGGAAAGAAACTCCCATATTTTGTCCTCTTCAGGAGGCGGTCGCTGCACGGAAACCTTGGTCAGTCTTGAATTTGGTCTTGGGGATGGGCCTGCCGAACCGTCCGGTGCAGGCACCTGGCGCGCCAGCGTTCGGCGGGTTTGGATGTTAGAGACTGGCGACGCCAGAGGCGGTTCTTCGGGATCTCTTCCAGTCTTTCTGACAACTGATATCGATATTGACCGAATCCGTTGTTGCTTTCGTTGTACGCCCCGGGCCCCTTTCGCTGGTCTAGTCACCTTTGATGCTTTCGCCTGTTGCACTTTCATAACATGTCTGGCGTTGTAGATCCTTTTATTGACAGCCTCTCCAAGTATTTTGCGTTTCCACGCATCGTTTCTGGGGAAATAGGTGGGAAATCGTTGAGAGATCTGGTCATGGGAGCGCTCAGTGCTGATGCTCTCATGAGAGCCCAAAACTACTTGCCTTATTGGCAATACTATTCGTTCGAGCCCTGTCTTCAGAAGGCAGCACTGTCAGGTCAATCGGCTTCAGTAGCTGCGCAATATATTTCTATCTGGCATCAGAAGACTTGTCCGACGTTTCGAGTGAGATGCATCTTACTGTCAACGTTTGGAACTCTTTATCTCGCAGAGATAGACCTAACGCCTCTTGCAAAGCCCTTAAAGAGATCAATTTAGACGTATTGGATGTCAAGGATCGTGACTGATACTGTACGGGATTTTAGAGTCCCCAGTCATGTCCTGGTCCAACAGTGAGAGAGAGGGCCGATTGCATGTGACATGCTCAAGACCTCATGCGAGAAGATCGACATGAGGCCCGTAAAAGGTCCAGCATGATCCATAACAGGAGAGGAACTGCATACTGTAGGTCGTCGTTGTAATTATATCACGGCACACGCCAACGCAACACAAAATCGCTGGGTATGATATAGTGGTCCGGCTAAAACCTACAGAAGGGTGTCCACGATTTCACATATCATTGGTCTGGTCCTTCGCACAACGCATCCAAGAACATAGGAAGCTCAGCCTGGTCAATCTGCACAACATTCGTATCGAACGACACATGCTTAACCTCTGCGTTACATCGGGCTTGAGCGTGGATGAACGCCGCGCTGAAGGCACTGTATAGGGATAGGTATCAGTTCAATCACACTTGTAGGCAGAGAGGAAACGCGCTTTTTCCGAACATCTCCAAATTCCAGAGCACCGATTACACCCACGACAATGAAAGATTTCTTGACCTCATCAAGGCAGGCAACAACAAAAGGTAGGCTCTTCTTCTTGCTATTCAGGTTGGACGCTGGGACACGATCCCGAAGCGCATCGACAAGCCAGAGGGCTAAACGTGAAAGTACCGCAGGATGGGAGAAGAGGGCGAGGTCCGGTCCTTGTGTTATGATAACGACTCGATGGGTTCTTGTCGTTCTGATGCTCTGCTTGTCGATTATTGAGGTGCCTTGCCGAATGATTGCACGGTGCAAAGACATAGAGAGACTCAAAGAATCACGAAGTACGGCTATACTGGTCATTTCTTAGTCTCAAGTGCAAAAGAGGATATGGCATACTCACTTTGTCAACGCATCATATGCCGTCCAGAAATTTTGGACCCACCACGCTTCGATATCCGGCTGGGCTTTGTCGTCCGGATCGTCCTCAGGTTTGTTGGGGTCGTCGTGACCAGATCGGCCTGAATTGTGGTTCCCATAAACCTGCTCAGAGGCCTTAGAGCCATTCCGGGACTCCTTTTCCGAATTTGCCGTCTCCCAGAGCCGACCAGCACCGAACCACTCACCCCCATTCCGAGCGCCCTCGATTTCAATCTCCATCTGTATCCCTGTCGCAACTTCCAGCAGTGCGCTGAGACCGTCTACGGTATCTGCTGCACTCAGAGGTTGTGTTTTATAGCCAAAGCAGCGGATGAATGATGGATATACTAATTCCACAAGACCATATTCTGGAGCTGTATCAGTCAGCTTCTGGTATAAGTCCTTTTTCAAGTCCAAGTCCATGTGGTGGTATGGTTGCTGCGTTTGGGGTATCGAGAACCTACAATTTGTAAGTGTGAATAGATCACATATAATGACGGTGCTAACCCCATTTTGGCCAATAAACCTGTGAGGCGCTTCCGACCTCTTTCCTTCCACAGACCCAATTTGCTAGCCACGTAGCTAGAATGGTACATGGCATCGTATAGCGTCCAATGACGGAAATGCATGAAGCGTAGTTCTTCTACAGGTCGTATCGATGCATCGTCAGGACTTAGGGAGATGAGCGAGTGTTGAGGTTCGTTTTCAAGGGGCGGGTTGAGGCGGGCAACTTCGTCATTGTACATGGCTTGATACTGTTCGTACTTCTCTCGTGAGGCACGCGACGTTGTGTAATGATGCGTTAAGCCCACAATCGCAAGCCTATGGGAGAGTTGACACTTGGCGAAGACTATTGAAACGAGAATTACCAGAGTAAGTCATTATCGACCATGTTCAGGGCATTGGCAAGGATGTAAATTGTGGCAGAAGCACTTTGACCATGCCATGTGCCGCCGCCATAATACTTGTTCAGGCGGATGGCATAGCTATCCCGTTCTTCGCGCGACACGCGCCGTCTCACCTATTCCGAGTCCTCATTCGGAATATCCAGGTAGAGGGACTAATGAAGCTTACCTCGTCATCGAATCGCCTCCGCTTTGGCGAGTTCCCCTCCCCATCCCCTGCATGGCGCCGTTTAGTGCTTCGATTCGCGTCTTGTTCAAAACCGTCAGCTTCTTCTTCATTATCATCCTCCCTATCCGAACCAAATTCGGATTCTTCGTCCGAGTCCACCTCAGGTTCGTACTTTCGAAAGAGATCATCGAACATAATTGAGAACACCAAATATAGGGCGCACCGTAATGAACTCCCAAGCCCGGTGTTCTTCAACCAGTCTGTCAGCCTCTCCATCATCCCAAACGAGGATACGGTCACCAATACCGCTGCTTCCAAACAAACTTGATAGATTGAAAGGACGCGTAGAATCGATGACATGGACATTCAATTGAGGACCAAAGTCTCCAAACCATTCTGCAGACGGTAGATCGAGGATTCCACCCATATTCAGCAAGATGAGAGTATGCAGCTGGAAACGGAATATGAGCGAGGAATCAGGATGAAGACACCTCTACAACCTCTGTGGATGACACGAGCTCGTCTCTGACTCGTTCTAACTCCAAGATTCCAGATACAGGTTTGATGCTATACTGGACGCCGTCTTGGTTGAAAAGGTCTGCAATCATTCGCGCTGCACAGAGAGCGTCAACATCAGGGGCTACGAGGATGACCACAGACGACGCTGCCGTCAGTAAGGATTTTCGATATCTCTCGCGTATGCCTTCGTATGCAGTGGCATAGTTGAGACTGTTTGAGCTTGTGCCGGCTGGCGAGGGTGGCGGGACGTGGACCATGGCGCCGGCAGGTGCAACACAAGACCGCGATGAGCGTGTTTATCACATGACTGGCGTCTCCAATGCCCGTTAAATCCGGAGACACTCTTGCTCGAGCCTCGCGTGCCGTTCGGAACATGGCATCATGTCTGTTCTCATTAGACCGTTTGTTGACCATGAATGGCCCCACAGCTGACTCTCTGCTGTTGTTTTGGTAATGTTCGCACAGTAGTTTCATACCTCTTGATTCGAAGGAAACTCAATCTCTGCAGACCCGACAGGGGACCTCTCTGAATCCACCGATTCGGAACAAGTCCTACGAGTAGGTACTTCTGGGACTCCAGCATACACATCATACCACTCGAGGTCATCCGGGGGATCTTTATACTGTGCTTGCCATACGACCTGTCCGTCCGCCCAGATGCACGAAGGGCCCCTCCCCTACTTGGCCAAGTTTGCGTGGCTTGGAGACAAGCTGTCCTATCTACACCCGGAATGTGTAATTCACTGGCGATTTACCTCTTCCGCCACAATTCAGAGCATCGGATAGGCCTGATGAAGTCCTGGCTCATGCGTTCGAGCAGTTGCCCTATTTCCTTGTCTGCATACATCCCAAATGCGAATAGTGACGCAGTCGCGGCATTTTGGGGTGTCTTCGCATCCCACTTATACAGGTGGAAGAACGTTCGTCTAACGCTACCCATCAGTTGTCACGCGTCAGTTTTGCACTGATTGAATATTGAACAACGGCGCAGACTGTCTGGAAATGTTACAGGTTCGATTTTCTTCGGCCGATCATCCAGATATACTCGACTTTCCGTCTGACCTCCTCTCTCTGACCAAAACATCCACCCCTCAGCCCCAGTAAGAACGAGTTGGCGGAGAGCCGTCACAAGCCATTACAAAACTGTGACGGTCGTTCAAAAGCCACGAAAACCATCCCATTACCCTCTGTAGCCGTCGTCCAGCCATGTACTCTTTAGAAACTTCGAATACCATTTTTTTTCGCTCCAAAACTCTTCTAAGTCCCTTTCCTGCGCCTCTGCTGACTCTACTGCCACATCGATCGCATGTCTTCCGATCCCTCGCTGCGCAAATGCACCTGCCGCCGCCTTTGCAATGGTGGTGCCATGGTCTCTAGTCAAGTTTTCAAATACCATGAACAATATCGGAACAAGGAACTCGCAGAGCTTACCAACAGACTGGACAAGTCACATGGGACGGCGGCGAGGGTGCCTCTTTCACAAGGACAGCGTCCAAGGACATATCAGGTGCGTGTGGCTATTCTCAACCGTTTTCATATTCAACTCACCACCTCATTAGAGTCATATACGTGCACAGACCTCTGGTGCACCTTCTGCATACGATGATGCACAACAAATGGACGAGCTCGATTACGCAGGTCCACCCCAACCGATTGCAGGCCCTTCAGCCACTTCAGGTGCAAGATTGCCAGATGACTTCGAGATGGAAGATGGAAGGGCACAAGAAAGACCGCCGAGTCAAGACCAGAGAGATGAACACGAGTCCGATTCTGAAGACGAGCGGGATCGGAGTGGGCGTCATGAGGATGAATCGCAGGCACGTAGCTCAGGCTTTGGCAACGGGGCTGCAGCCAGTATCGACGCCAGTGCTCTGGAAGGTTGGAACGAGGCTGGTGGAAATCAGAACCGACCGGCACATACTCGTGTCCTTCCCACCAATCCACATCCTCGGATGCCCAATCTCGAGTATGTTGACCTCCCTCGAGCGACAATACCAAAACTCAAGCTCTCGCAAGATATGATCGACAGTATACGCTCTGGTTCTCTTGACACTGATATTCACGACACAAAACTTCTTTACACCATTCGAAACCCACCTCATACTACTCTCCCAAAGCTCGACACTCACACGGGTATCTCAATTCGAATCTTCAAGGCGCTTTCTGGGGGATCCGAAGCGATGTATAACGAGGTACGGCATGTACTCGCAACAAATGACCCCGCGATCAAGCTTCTCTCGCACCACAGTGTCAAGAAGGAGATCGAGAAGCTCAGCAATGTACCTCTCATTCGAACGGATATGTGTCCAAGGAGCTGCGTGGCGTTTACAGGCCCATTTGCAGCACTCAGGAATTGTCCCCAGTGCAATGCCTCCCGTTTCCGACCCAATCCGAATAAACCAACGAAGGAGATCCCAGTCAAGCAATTCTATACTGTTCCACTCGGCCCACAGATACAAGGGCTTTTCCGATCTCCGCAGGGTGCACAGCGCATGCATTATCGAGATCGGCATTCAACGGAGCTCGGGGCAGCAATAGCAGCGAACCAAGGCAAGATCGACAACTTCGACGACATTCTCTCTGGATCCGACTACTGGGAAGCATACAAGACGGGTAAATTCGACAAGAATGATGTTTTTGTTCTCTTATCATTCGATGGTGCTCAACTCTTTCGTGACAAGGCCTCAGACTGCTGGTTCGCAATATGGATTATCCTCAACCTCAGCCCAGATCTTCGTTATAAGAAGAAATATATTCTTCCAGCAGCTTTTGTGCCTGGGCCAGAAAAGCCTGAACTCCTCGAATCTTTCATGATCCCAACCCTTCGACATCTTTCTGCCATCCAAAAGGAGGGTCTTAAAGTCTGTGATTGGAAGCTTGACCCGGAGAAAAACGAGTGGCAATCTAAACTCGTCAAGGCCAAGGTCAATTTCTTCGGTCTCGGTGCAGATTCGGTTGCTCTCCCGGAACTCGATGGGCGCACTGGATATTCTGGCTATGTGGCTTGCCGAGTTTACGACAAGTTCAAAAGTCGGCATAAACCAGGAATTGGTATCTATTACCCTGCAGCACTCAAGCCAACAAATTACCCACCTGACGAGACAGGGAATCATGGTGACGTTGACATTGGCAACATCGGAGGCCCTGATAGAGATGAATACATGCGGAATTTGGTTTGGCTACTGGAAAGCTTGACACTCTCTGCCTACCGCGACCGACAGCTTCTTACGGGAATTGTACGACCGACGCTCTGCTTGGCTTTTGACTCTTCGAACTCGTGCGCTGTCCCAAACGGTTTTACCCTGGATCTAATGCATTTGAGTGGCATCAACCTCCCGCAGTTCTTGATATCTGTATGGCGCGGTACTATCGACAAATTGGACCTGTCCGTTAATGATGGAAAAAAGCCAGACTTTTTCGTGCTAGACAACAGCCAAGTTTGGAAAGAACATGGTGCTCTCGTTGCCTCAGTCCACTCCTACCTTCCATCTTCGTTTAATCGACCACCACGGAATCCTGCCGAAAAAATAAACTCTGGATACAAGGCTGTCGAATTCATGACATATTTCTGGGTTCTTGGACCGGCTGTTTTCCGCCTTGTTCTTCCGGACAACCTCTGGCGCCATTTTTGCAAACTTGTACGAGGAATCCGCATCGTGAACCAGCGAGTTATCTCTCTCAATCAAATAATCGAGGCGCATCAAATGCTTGTGCAATGGGAACGTGAATTCGAGGAGATGTACTACCAGCGACGGATCAAATGGCTTCAACTCGTGCGTCCTTGTGTGCATGCTATTGTTCATGCAGCTCGAGAAACTCTTCGACGAGGACCTCTCAATATTTCGGCTCAATGGGCCCTCGAAAACACAATCGGGAACCTTGGCCGAGAAGTTCATCAATTTTCGAATCCATTTTCAAACCTTGGAGAACGTGGAATTCTTCGGGCTCGAATGAATGTCATGTACTCTATGTATTCCGAACTGAACTCCCCGTTTGTTGCGCCTCGGGATTCGATCGTTCTATCCAACGGATATATCCTTCTACGCGCTCGGACTGAAGAGCCTGTCTTTCTTGCTGCCGAAGAAGCTAATGCTTTTGCGAAGTATTTCCCTCAGGAATCTTCACCGATACCAGTCCAGAAATGGGCTCGTCTTCAACTCCCAAATGGCCAAATTGCACGCTCACTCTGGAAGGAACAGTATGGCGTAGACCCTCGCATTGCTCGCAATGTTAAGGTCAGTTCATTGTTTCCTTTTTACTCTTGCATCAAGCTCACAGTACCACAGTTTCATCTCGGAAACCAGGATCATCCATATTTCGGAGAGGTGCAATTTTTTGCTTTCACTGAAGTCGTAGGACAGAAGCACGCTCTCGCTCTTGTTTCTGTGTACTCGGTTCCCGATGCAGAACTTCTGGCCAACTCACACAACACCCTTCACGTTTGCCGCTATGCTGGGCACAAAAAACTACGTGTTATTCAGGTCGAAGCAATCGAGTCCGTTGTGGCAATGATACCATTCCCGCTGAAAGACGAAGAGAAGAACAGTCCTGCTGCTCGACGGAAGTATGCAAACTGCTTCTATGTCGGAGAGAAGCTGGTCTTGGAGAAAAAGGATGATGATTTCGAGTAGTACTTAAGGGTTGTTCTACTCAACCCCAACCAAGTAGTAATTTCAGTATCTAGGTGGCCATATTACACTGCCTACAATAGGTTTTCACCTTAACTTCGTGCTCATTCACCGACCTGTAGGCTGTGAAAGGACCCTGATTGGTGCAGTGTGGACCAGCACCATGACAAAAGCAGCGTAGGGTGTTCAAATAAATTTATCTATGTATTTAGGACACCATGAGATGTATCCCACTCTTCTTTTTGCCATGAAATGCAGTGCAGCAGTTTGGGTGGTACCTCGGGGCAGATGGGGGATATCAACGTCACACTGTGTTACATCCGATGTCACCTTTTTTTTCCGTCCTGCCACCATGTCCAACGACCTCGAGCGCATTCCCAAGACGACTCTCATTGCATTCAAGCAGGTTCAAGACCTCTACAATACACTTCCTGACTTGCAGAAGGCTCTCATTAACCGAAATGAACCACTTCCTCTCACCCAAACACTGCCGCTTCTCAAAACTTTGACAGAGGCGACGAACTCATGCTTATTCTTAACTGCAAACCTGGCTTTGCAGTTCTCTGAGAATGGTCCTGAGGGATTGAACTCTCGAATTGGCTCTCCTTTGATACCGAATTCTCAAGACGATGGTTCTCAAACGGAATTCGATGGCGACGAGACTGGGGCTACACAGTCATTTGAAGAATCTCAAGTCCCACAAGATAACGAGGCCGACACTGCAGTCAAGGCTCTAGAAGCCTTACGCCAGTCCTGCTTCCATGCCGTGGCTGCTTTCCAAGAGGCTTGCCCAAATGTGGCGATTATGCAGGATTTGCCTGAAGATGTATGCATTTTGCTTTATTCATTCGGATCTATGATAACACTCAGAAGGTTGTCTGCACCGTCTTAACACCCGAGGGAACACAACTCTCAACGAATATAAACCTCGATCATCTCCCTTGCGATGGTGGACTTGACGCAAAGCCCTGGCCAGGAACTGTGCCATCAGCTCGCAACATCCAGGGATTTCTCAAGGGAATGCTTCGACTCTCCAACGATTATGTCTCTACAATCCAGCTCTTGGAGGAGCGCTTCACCAATCCGGATATGCCGGTTCTGTTTCCCATTTTTTATGAGGCAACAAGATGGCTCTCTACGCTCTCGCTCACAGCCGTCCGGCTACTGATCTGCCTGGGATACTCAGCGCGCGACGCACCTATCAATCGCACTCCTCTCTTCAAGTTCCTGGACTACATGAAAGCTGCAGGGCGCCGTCTCATCCAAGGAGAGAACTGTATTCAGGATGTAACTAATGAACTTATTGATTATCAGGCAGAACTTGAACAAGATGAAATGGTTTGTTCATAAACTAGCCCTTTGACATACATATACTGATTGCCTTAGCTTGACGAAGCGGACTGTGAGGACCTCTTTCACACTGCCGAGATGCTCGATGGCGCACCCGTCAGGCCTGTTAAGCGCCAACGTGAAGAGTAGAATTGTCAAGCGTATCCTTGAATCAAAACTGTATTAGTACCCGTAGTCCTTGAAATGAACTGTCAAATTCTCTTTTTTTGGCTGCATATAGTCACCCTTGGACGCGACGCGACGCGAGACTGAGGTAATACAACGCTTTCTCCCTCTTACAATCACAATGTCGACAATGCCTACCCTCCCCAACACAATTAATGGCTATGTCTTTTCTCCAGGTTATTGCCCTCAACCACAATCACAGATGGCCAGTCCCTTCGAATACAGCCCGCAGGTTGGCCCAAGTCACATCAACCCGGCTCTGCAACCACAGCCCCAAACTGTACCCCAACCTAGCCCAATGTCAACAGGAACTCAAATTCAACATACCGAACTCGCATATATGCAACTCAAGATGGAAAATCAGATCCTCCGGTACGAATATGTCAATATATGCTATCCTTCTGACGCATATATTTGTAGCTTCCAAGTTGATTCACTCACAAAGCAACTTGAGCGTGCAGATGAAGAGGTAAAGCAATGGAGGTGCGTAATACTATACAATTTCCTACTCATGAACATATTGCCGTCTAGAGAGGCATTCACGAAAACAACGACACTGGTTTCGAGCCTACCTACCGTAAAGCAAGATACAACACCGTCTCCACTGGCATCCCCCCAAGTAACCTCCTTTCCCTCTCTGTCACCTGAAGATGAAAAACCTGTCGATATGCTGTCTGGAAGGATCCCGACGATTAAAGTTCCCAAAGAAATTAGGGATGAAGCATTCAAGGTATGCTTTCCTGCCGGATACAAAGCCTACACCGAGGGGACTATCTCAACTCCGGTCGATATATATGGGGGCAAAGTCAAATATTGGAAACAAGAACAATGGACAAATGAAGAGAAGGACGACGAGAAGGACGACGACGACGACGGCCAAGAAGACCAGGTGGTTGGGACCAAGCGGCGTCGCCAAGTTAATGATCCTACCCCAGCAAAGAAGCAATTATACCTCCACCAAACAACAGGTGAATATATCAACGGAAAGAGTCTCGACAACCTACGCAAAAACGGCCTTAACCCTGGTTTCAATACGATGGCAAAAATCAACCTCAACCTCCTCCCACCAAGCTGGGTCATAATTGACCAATGCGACCCCGAATATGCGGCAATTGCTTATGCTGAAGTCGAAAGTTGGTGCCCCGAGTTTGCACTTTGCGACAACCATTGGAAGGCAAGGATGTTTCTTACGGCCTGGTATAAGCAATGGTGGAAGAACCAATTCGACCCCCCGACGCGGAATAAGCGACAACGACAGGCCAGCAATGCGAAGAAGGACGAGCAAGAGAAGATCGAGCAAGATTTGGAGCAGGAACTCAAGGCGAAGAGGCTATCCGAGCTGCCCCCTCTTGTTGATCCCCTGTATTCCCGTCCTCTCGACGAATTTGACAGCATGCTGATGAACTTCCCTTCTAGACCCTTGAAGACTCCCACCGTCGTGGTTGCCAGCGCAACTCCGACTCAATACCCTCGACCACGCCCAGCAAATGCATCAAGAACCTCAAATCCATCAGCATCAACGTCCACCAACGAGAGACAAGAACCATCCATTGACGAACCAGCCTCCAGCCAGGCCAGTCCTCTCGCCTTAGATGTTCGCATTGAGAATGAAGACGACGCCGGTGAAGGCCAAGCAAAAGAAGACTCCACAAATGGCGCTGAACCAACACCTGAACCAACGCGAAATGGACCAGCTAATGACGATATAATTGCAGGTTCGTTCGACGAATTCATTCCTGACGAAGTCCCAGAGATCTCGACCGAGCCGAGCAAGACGGTGAAAACGACGAAGACAGCCCCCAAAAAAGCCGCGCCAGCAGTTCGAAAGACGGATAAAACGACAACGGCTGTGGTTCCTAACGCTACAACGCTCAAGTGAGTGACCTGTTATCTTCTTCAACAGCTCATAACCCAATCCACTCTCTCTGGTCAGGAACGTGGCAAAGAAGGCATGGAAAGTCGACAACCCCAGCAAACGAGTCAAGGATTTCGATCAATACTGGAGTGGCCTTGGTCCAGATGAGCGGAAGGTCGGTTCTATCAAGTTGAGCCTGATATGCAGCACTAACTCCAACGAATAGATTCGCGGTCTTGCGATTTGGAACGCAGAGAACCAATCAAAGGTCTGTTTTCTTCATGTTCCGGTGCATATATGCTGATTTTTCGGTACAGGGCTCAAGCTCAAATGGACAGGAACCTGCTACCAATGGTGCGTTGGACTTAGTGTTTTTTTCTCTCTCGTTCTCTCTCATTTCCACCCCATAGGCCTGTAAGACGATTTACGACGGATTTCGAACAACATTGATTGGATTTCGAAGGGTTTGGGTGGATTGGATGGATCGGGATGGATTGGATTGGATTGGGAGTAAACCGAGGATGCAGGCGAGGACTGGGATGGAGTGGAATGGATTTGCACTGTTTCGAATGGCTTTGTATTGTAATTCACTGAATTGGATGGGTTTTCGAAGGGATTCCAACAGTTCGGACAGGATTCGAATGACTGCATTGGTTGGCAAGGTTTTTGATTGACAGCAACGGAAATGCATGGTTTAGGATGGATATAGAGGGAAAGCCAATGCTTTTCACGGGTTTCGAGGGATATCCAAGGTATATTCCATTCAGAGCCAACGAAAGCAATTCATATACAAGCTAGCTACAGTGCTACGTTATTGATGGCTTCAACGATGGATCCCGCGGTTTT